>QKWP01002072.1:4694-36273 GCA_003550325.1 Gigaspora rosea | reverse complement strand
AAATTTTATCAATTATAATAACTTTAGTATTTAGAAGAAGTTCGTGAGTTTCTTGATCATTTAAGGCTAAACTCATATAATTACCAGAAGATGAAAATATTTTTAGTTGAGAATATATTGTTTTTCCTCTTATATTTTGAGTAGCTACACTATTTGGAGCCATTAAAAAATATTTTTTATAATGTGATAGAAGGTAATTTATAATTAATATTATTAAATATGATTTCTCATTTCTGCTGATCTAGTTAGAAAAAAATATGGATGCCCATGTTTGTTTATAAGACCCCATGCTGAAGTTAATAGATTGAATGCTGCATATTGGTCTGTTGGTGTTTCTAATATAGGATATTGAGTAATTAAATGAGGAGAACACATTAATGTATTGAGCTGGTTTTGTATAACTGTTGCAATATTATTTTGCATATTATTTACTATTTTGTTTATTTGTTGCTGATAATTATGCAAAAAATTTATAAATCTTGTTATTGTATTTTGACTAAGATTTTTGATTGCTTAATTAAATTGTTCTAAAAATCTTGCTTGAAAATGTGCTTGTTAGTTTGGATATGAACCTAGTAAATCATTTTTATTTTTACAAAGGAATTGAAGCAAATGTTGTTGGTAAAAGAATGTTCTCCATTTTCTATAGATAAATGGTGAAATTGTACTAAAATTGCTTTTTTCTTTTAATTACAAATTTATTTTGTTGGTCTATCCAATAGTTAACAGTTGAATTTGGTCAATTTGATTTTATTTTATAATTTTGATGATAATATGGGTATGTTATATTATTAAAGCATGAATTATTTGGTCTTAAAAAATATTTGTCAATAGCATCAGCCCAATATGGATTAGAGTTTTCATTATCTATAGATAAAGTGGTTTTATACTTTTTGTTCATATATTAGGTAAGGAGGATGGTAGATATTCAGTAGCTATTGTTAATTGATATATAGAGTAACCAATTAGAGGAAACATTAGTTCCATTGCTCCAAGGCGTCTTGCTAATATATGAGTTTGGTAAGAATTATATTTTGTTAGTTTAAAAAGGTCTAAATTTTCTGGTTTTGTAATATATTTAGTTATATATTTAGCAAATGATTTTAAGGTAACATATTGAAAATTACAATGTCCTTGCCATATTAACAAAGTTGGTAGGTGATATGAACAACCTATCGATCAGCTTTTAGTTCGATGATATATATAACGTAATGAAGAAGGATCTAAATAAGTGTTATTAGATAATTGTACTAGAAATCTTTTTTTGCATTGTTCTTCAGGAAGTGGTAGTCCACCACAGTTATTAGGAGAAATCTATGAATTTGGTGTATATTAACTTAATTATAAAGGATTGGTTCAGTTTAAGGATTTGGTAATTATATTATTGTTTATTAAAGTTGGAATTGGTGTATTAAGATAAGCTATTATGGGTATGTATACTACCATGATTTTGAAATTCATCTCTTTCAAAATGATGTAACCATTTACTCCATTCAGCTAGTTTTGAATTTTTCCATAGTAGATTATGAATTGAATTTAGTTTTTTATGATAATATAAATATGTATGCTAAGGTTTATTTGTTGGTATAGTACTATAGTTATTAGTTTTTGATAATATTTTTTGTAAATATGGCCAAAGTCCTTCTGCTATAGTCATAGTATAGAAAATTTGAGGTAGTCCAAAACCTTGAACCATTGCATTTACAGATTGTTGTCAATAACAAAAATAAGTATCACCAGTTCGAATATAAAAAGGAATAGTAGTTGTTATTGTTTTATTAATTATTGGTCAATTATTGTAAATACTTTGATTAATTAAATCTGCTATAGTAGGAAGATATTGTTGATCAGTTAAGTGCTGATGTAAAATGTGTTGCCTATTTTGATAATTTATTAATTTTTCTAAATTAATATAGGACCAATATGGCCAATACCAGTGAAGTCGAAATCTAGAATCTGAACATAATAAACAAAGTTTAATATATTTGGCATATGTATTAATACAGAATCCCAAAATATGCATAGATAGGTCAGGTTAATTATAGGGTTACTAAAAAAGGAAAGATCTGCAGAAAAAACTTCAAAAATAAGCTATCCTTTAAACTGTAATCCAGGCAAATTTGCCTGGATTTTTTTAGTAATATTACATTTTTTTAAATAAAATAAAAATTTATTAAGCATATGGAGTATACTTTATTTATAAAATATTTTCTTTAAAATATATTTTATAAACTTTATTATAAAAATTTTTAAAATTATTAATAAACTTTAAAGCAATAAAAGTTTAAAGTTTTTATTTTAAAACTTTTACTAAAAAATTTTTCTTTAGGTTTTTTTAAATTTTATATGTTCCCGCTATAAAAAAAATTTTCACTTCTAATACAAGTCCTAATTTTTACAAGTAAATCACAAAAGTTGCAATCATAAAGGTTGTAATCCTTTTTATAAGCTATATCATTCTATTAAATCAGGAAGCTAGAGCTAATATTTATAGAGTTTGCCAAGAAAAAGTAGATAATTTTTTTGGATAAAAAATTTTTTAAAATTTGTCTATTTTTAGCTTATTAGCAACTAAACTTTTTTTCTTATAATATAAAATTAAATACTACTATAATATAATCCTTATTTTCAAATATTATCAAAAAAAATTTTAATTAAATATCTAAAGTTTTAAAAAATATAGATTACAAGCATATTTATAGCAATTTTCTAGGCAAATTTGCCTGGATTTGCTTACAGTTTAAGGGATAAATAGAAAAGATCTGCATAAAAACTTCAAAAATAAGCAACTCATACCTGACCTATCTATGTATATTTCTGGGTGCTATCAATACAAATACAACAATTATTTATCCTATTAGAGATTTTTCACTAATGATTATGTCCATCTGGAAAAAAATCAAAAAAAAGAATAGCTTCTAGATTTGAATTATTATTTGGAATAGGTAATTCTATATTATTAGAATCTATTATAAAACTAGCTATTAGTCTACTATAATAAAAATCCTCATTATCTGTTATGAATTTCTGAGTTAAAATCATATAGTGGTATTACTATATCCAGTTGTTGTTGAAATAATAAATTGTTAGTAGAAATATTTTCTTTATTATTAATTGGGCTGTAGGAAAAGTATTTGAAGGACATGTAATAATTATTGATGAAAACATTTGATCAAATTGTTGAAAAAAATAATTATTAATTTTTAACCAGTTAGCTGCATCTAACAAATAGGGATAAAACTAGTTGTTATTAGATGTTGGATCTAATATAGTACCTAGTGTTCCAGAGTAAAGATATAGTGCACGAATATTTTTTGATAGTCCAAATGCACTAGTAAGATGACGATAATGTGTAAAACAATTTGAATTTTTAGCACATCCAAGTGAGCAACTTAAATAAATTGGAGAAATAAATTGGAGAAAGCCAACACTAATAAAATATTAGAACATTTGTTAGAATATCAGGAATTGTAGTTAGTATTGGAGCATTATGACGTTTGGAAATAGATATACAAGAATTGCATATAGCAATATGTTCTTCTTTAGCAGAATGTTTGGTAAGTGATAGATGTGAAAAAGTTTGACATAAATCATATTCTGTATTAATATCATAAGGGATCCGTTTTGCTTGAGTTGGAAACATGAGAATTGAGCCATGAGAACAGGGTACACATTGAAACATATATAAAATTTTAGTTTGAAAACGGTGTTATCCTATATCCACTTCTTCAAAGATATTAGGTAACTAGAGTGATCTTAGACAGTAAACACTTTGTGTAACTTCAAACTTTGTTACTGTGGTATATCTAAGTCAGTATAGTGTTTTTACGAAAACTTAACAAAAAAGATTTAAGGCAATTTGCAATTACGAAAGAGGCTACAATTAAAAGTATATGAGGATACTAATAACTGTTTGATTTGTGTAGTAAATAGTTGTATTTATTTATTGAAAGAGTATGAAGACTCGATGTTAAACTTGGGGTCCACATCGGCCGCTTTTATACTTTTTGAATTTTTACAAATGTAACAGTCAATATCTTTTATATGTGTAATATATACTACAACTACTATTAATAAAATATATAGTATAACCAGTATAAATATAATATATGTAATAAATAATATATATATGATATATGAGATATCTAGAATATATGCTATAAATATGACATCTTTCAGATATGTCAGATCTAACGTTTTGCCCGCAGCAATCTCCTAGCCAATCAGATTGCTGATCTATTAATAAGTATAAAAGTAAATATTTAACATCTCCTATCTTGGCAACCAGAGGTCGTACAAGGATGTACTATAGCTTATTTGAACTGTCTCAGCGAGCTAAGTCGAATAATAGTGGTTGCATTGAATTCAGATTATGGTTCAAAAGTTATGTCCATTTTTATGATATTTTACAGGTCAACAACGGTGATTAAGAGAGATTAAAAAGCTTGAAGGTTGCCATGGGGGCTAGTTGATACTTATTGTCTGATAAAAATGCAGATGCTAAAGTAGGTGCTCATAGATAGTTTATATTGACATCCAACCTAACTTGATATCCTGAAAGAATATCATTAGACAAATCATGATAAGGGTCATTTTTATCTAAATTAATAATAGATATTTGGTTTATTGGAAAAAACATTTTATAATTATAATTGATTTATTAGTGTGAAAGAAAAGTTTGAATAGTTTTACTCTCTTTTATAAGTTTTGATAAAATACAAAATTTAAATTAAAAATAACAACTAATAACTACAATAATTTTTATATAGTGATTATAATAAAGATTTATGTAATTAAATTTAAAAAGATATAAATGGTTAATTTAGAGCAATATTTACAATAATATATTTTTTATGAGTGTGGCGCTTTAGAGGAGTGGTCAAGGTGTCACCCCAAGCGGCAGGTTAACAGTTCGAATTTCACAGTTGACGTTTTGAATATAGGTCTGTGTTCAGTAACTATGTGGCTTAGATCAGTTGGGTTAAAAGCTGTTACCTTGGTTCCACCATCTTGAATGGGAGCTACAGCGCAATAGTGTTATTGTTATACCGAAAAATCCAGGGAACCGGAAAAATGAAAACCCATTTGGCAAGTCCTGAGTTAGGAGGTAATAGTGAAGATCTACAACAGTACTACTAAAAGAAGGTGAGTGGCAGGGATCGGAATGAACCTAATAAAAGCAAATTCAGCTACCAATAGGTGACTAAAAAACCTCGTATTGAAGTGTGTGGGACATGGATCATGAGGTTAAACTTCCAGATACGTCAAAAGTAAGTAGATTAGGTCTGGTGTGGCAGTTCACTTCTGGGCACTTTAAAAGCAGCCGGGGATGTCGGGCATTTACTTGTTAAGTATGATTGGGTAAGCAATTTGATAATCAGAGGGTTTAAATAGGCAACACCTGTAGCGGGTGTAGGTATGGCAGCTAGTGTAGAACCTTCAGGCGGACTACTTAAATTAGATACCAAAAGTGTACAAGTGGCTAGTTGTATTCTCATTACAATTTGTATATTCATATATTATTGCAAAGTCTTAATAAAGAATGCACCGGCGAGATTGCCAAAGTTTAAAAAAAAATAAAAAATAAAAAATAATAATAATATATTTTTTTATAAAAAAATGTGCTTGTCACCAGCAGTGAACGTAACCAGATTAGTTTAGAGTTAGTTTTAGAGTTAGAAGAAGGTTTATTATATAATAAAACATCTTAAATAGCATTTTTAGCTAGAAAAAAATATTGCACAATTTGAAGTTATTGCGATTTGTAATTTTTTGAATTTTTCTGTCATACCTAATCTAGCAAGTTGATTGGCTCAGAACTGTAACCACTGTTACAAATAGATTTGCCCTTTTTTTATTTATATTAAACTAATAATAATTTATTTATAAAAATAATTAAGAATTATTTTTATAAAAAATAATAGATTGTAACAAATTGTACATTATATGTGACTTGCATTTATTAATATAGCATGAAGTTTAATCATCTACACATATATTAATTGTATGGGCAAAAATTTTTAATTTTACTATGATTTAATATTTTTTTTCTATTCAATAGCGAATAAATAGCTAGAGTATTAGTTTTAATGAGTAAGAAGAAATATTTAAATAATTATTTAACTTTTAAATACATAACAATTACTAATAGTTTATTCAAATCTATATTTTTTATAGTAATAATAATTACAAATAGATTATTTTAATTGATACCTTTTTACATAATTTTAAAGTACCTAAATAGTAATTTACAAGAGATAAAATTTGCATTCGATAATAGAAAACTAAGTAATTTGACTAGTGATCACAATATACATGCTTAAAATGATGCAGATCTAATCATTTGATTATGAGAATTTATGCAGTTAAATTTGTATATTGTACGAAGTTCCTTTTTTGGATAATCATATTATATAATTTTTTAAAAACAGATCAAAACGAATTAAAAAAAAAATAAAAAATAATTTTGGAAAAAAAATCTAAAAAAGAAATAAATAGTAAAGAAAACCAAAACAAATAAATAAAAAAATAATAGAGATATAATTTTAGTTTTATTTGGCTATATTCTCATATACAGTTATTTCAATCTATGATGAAATGATTCCAGTAAGGTAGCTAACAGAAATCAGATGATTTTTTGGTGGGTGGGTGGGTTAGCCAATGTATCAGGTGTAATTCTGGCCGTAATTATCAAATTTCCAGCCAAAATTATAAAAAATTTTTTAATTAAAATTATAAATTTATATATAAATTTAATATTAAATAACTTTTGATCTACTTAACCAATTTAGATGATTTAACTACCAAAATGTTTCTCTCAAAAAGAGGATTCTAAAAATCTAAAATCATTAAATTCCAATTACTAGATCTTAATATCAATATAGATTTGTATTACTATAAATATTATATAATATTTTAATATACTATATATTATTATATAAATCTAGATTGATCTTATGATCTAGTAATTGGATTTTAATAGCTTTGGACTTGTTTGAATCCTCTTTTTGAGAGGATCATTTTGGTAATTAAATTATCTAAAATGGTTTGGTAGATCAAAAGTTACATAACATCAAAGTTTTTTATTAATTAATATAATTTTTTTGCGCAATTTAAATGGCTAATAAGGTGTCAGGTGTGGATGGGTGGGGGTAGCTCATTAAGAGATAGAAATTACCTGATTTACGACAGCTCCCTAAACTATAAAAAAGAGCTTTAAAGTATTTTTTATTCAATAGTAAATAGTTAAAGTACTGTTTTTAAATAGCTATTTAATTTTTACATGAATAACAATTACTAATAGTTTATTCAAATCAATACTTTTTTTACAGAAATAATGATTATAAATAGATTATTCAAATTGATAGTTTTTTACTTAAATTTTAAGTATCTGATTAGTTATTTATTTTATTTAATCAAAGATAAAATTTGCAATCAACTAATAGAAAATTTAGGGATCAGTAGACTTAAAATTTTAATTAGTAATCGTTATACGCATGGTTTAAAATGATGCAGATTCAATCACTAGATCACGAAAATTTATGCTTCGAATTTGTGTGATATTTGAAGATTCGAATTTTCTGATTAGTTTACACAGTAGCTCTTATATAACGTATATTACTTATTACAGAGAATTATAATGGATTCAAATTATTATTTACTATAATATCTAATATATCGTAATATTTCGATATTATAGAGCTTTTGATAAAACTGTACAAAGAACTGGAACCATGGCCTCCATTATACTGAGAGCTACTGTGTACTTAATTTGTAAATAGCTCTTCTCTTTATTTAGTATAAATAACTTTCATTAGTTTTTTGTATAATTCGTTAAATGTTAGTCTGAATTAATGTAAACCTTACGATTGACATATAATCACCCCTTGTAAAATCTTCATAAGGGTGCCTACTTTTATCACCTGATTTCAGTTTATTAGTAGCCCTTACCCCCCCTAGATATGAAAATTATCATGTGTTATATATATTTTTCAAAATTTTTGACCCCCCAGAAAATCAGGCGATAAAAGTAGGCTCCCTAACACGTTAACGTGTTAGCACATTTGAGTATTAAGAGTTCAAATTATAATCATTCTTAATAGCACATCAACGTACTATGCTTAGTTGTACTATTACTTAGCATGTTAAACAATACGTTAATGTGCCAAACAACACATTAATGTATTGTATATTAAATTCAAATATATTTAAATAAATGAATTTGACTTCAGTAAAGAAAGAGAATCCAATACAATAGAACCTAATACAATACAATACAAAGGATACAAGTAGAGAAGTCTCTTTGATTTTATTTAAAGAAAAATAAAGGAAGTAGGCTAGTTTAGTGTGAAAGAGACTTTATTCGAATAAATCAGAATCTTATCTCCTAGTAACTATTAGAGTTAAATAAAGGAAGTAGGCTAGTATAGTGCGGAAGAAACTTTATTCGAATAAATCAGAAACTTATCTCCTAGTAACTATTAGAGTTAAATCAGTTCGAATACGCTCTTCTACCTTAATTAGTTACAATATATACAACCAAAGATGTGCCATTTATATGATAGTTCAATTTTTTTCATATACAGTATCATCAGCAAGTACATTTTTTATAAAATCTACATAGATTTACAACTTTATATAAATATTATATAGAATACATGTAATATATAAAAATTACTCATTACTGATTATTGTCATAATTTACCTTAATAGTAGTAGACCTGGGTTTGATATTTATGTTTGATTTGTGATTTGTAAAAGACCCAGATCTATATAATTATATATGATGCCCCTCTTAATAATAGGCTTTCTTTCTTACAGACCTGGGAGTCTAAATTGGTTTAAGAGACTCCAGCTGATTTTGCACAATAAAATATGATAGCTATAATAAATAAAAATTCAATATATGGTCCAGTACAAAAATATTTGTATACCAAATTTAACCCATTTTTTTGCTACAATTAAAAATTAATAAATTATTAATAGTGTATATAGAATTTTTAGAACCCTGAAATATACATAGATAGATCAGGTTAATTATAGAGTTACTAAAAAAGGAAATATTTGCAGAAAAACTTCAAAAATAAGCAAAAAAATTACTATAAATAGGTGTCGTCTAAAGCAGATGCATTCATGTGATAGAAAACCAATCAAATCGTAAAATTTGATTTTTAAAGATCAGCTGACAAGACAAAAACAAAGAAAAAAAGTGGAAAACACCAAAAATTCAAAAAATGAGTGTCTAAACAGGACCCCAGACATCTCTCATATAGGTCATAACTGTATTTTGGCCAATTTTGAACTAATTTGCTGAAAACGTCAAAATTTATTTACTTAAATAACTTTTGATCCAGTAATTAGAATTGAATAAGCTTTTTTTGTTAGATGCGCCTCACTAAGAGCTTCATTTTAAAAAAAAGTTCATTCAAATTGGACTACTGGATGCCAAGATAATTGCCAAAAACTGTTTTTTTGCTTCTCAAATTTTAGGGGTTTTTGCTGAATTGCATAACGTATGACCTCTGTACTATATGTCCGGGGTCCTGTCTAAACCTGTCTAGGAGCATTAATAAAAAATGTCGGGAAGACAATTTTACTTATAAGTGAAGTCCTAAACCTAACCCTAACTAACCCTTACCCTAATTTTAATTAAATAATCAAAAACATATAAATGTACCTGGCTTTAGCCATCCCCTATAAATAGAAAAAATCCGTATAAAAACCTAAAAATAAGCAAACTCATACCTAACCTATTTATGTATATTTCGGAGTCCTAATTTTTTTATATTTCAATAAAATAGCTTTTAAATTAATTATTTATAGGGTAGTCTTATTCTAAACCCGAGGTTTACACTAATAACCTAAACCCTAAAGAGGTCTACATTAAGACAATTAATTTAATTCTAGACCTTTATCTTCTAATCAAATTTAATCACATGATAAATATACCATGCAACCCCGTGATCGACCAATTGTAACCAGTCACGTGGCCGCCAATTCAATTATTAAAAAACCTCAAGTTCATATAATAACTTAATGTATATACTGAAAATAAGCAACCTTTTTAGGCCAAAAAATTACACAAAAAATGAGGGATTGCTTATTTTCAAAATATTGAGTTTTTTGAAAAAATTAAAAAACGTACTAATAAAAAGTTGTCCAAATAACACCAAATTTTTACTATGGGTGTACTTTTATGTGCTGAACAANTTTAAATACATAACAATTACTAATAGTTTATTCAAATCAATATTTTTTATAGTAATAATAATTACAAATAGATTATTTGAATTGATACCTTTTTACATAATTTTAAAGTACCTAAATAGTAATTTACAAGAGATAAAATTTGCATTCGATAATAGAAAACTAAGTAATTTGACTAGTGATCACAATATACATGCTTAAAATGATGCAGATCTAATCATTTGATTATGAGAATTTATGCAGTTAAATTTGTATATTGTACGAAGTTCCTTTTTTGGATAATCATATTATATAATTTTTTAAAAACAGATCAAAACGAATTAAAAAAAAAATAAAAAATAATTTTGGAAAAAAAATCTAAAAAAGAAATAAATAGTAAAGAAAACCAAAACAAATAAATAAAAAAATAATAGAGATATAATTTTAGTTTTATTTGGCTATATTCTCATATACAGTTATTTCAATCTATGATGAAATGATTCCAGTAAGGGAGCTAACAGAAATCAGATGATTTTTTGGTGGGTGGGTGGGTTAGCCAATGTATCAGGTGTAATTCTGGCCGTAATTATCAAATTTCCAGCCAAAATTATAAAAAATTTTTTAATTAAAATTATAAATTTATATATAAATTTAATATTAAATAACTTTTGATCTACTAAACCAATTTAGATGATTTAACTACCAAAATGTTTCTCTCAAAGAGAGGATTCTAAAAATCTAAAATTATTAAATTCCAATTACTAGATCATAATATCAATATAGATTTGTATTACTATAAATATTATATAATATTTTAATATACTATATATTATTATATAAATCTAGATTGATCTTATAATCTAGTAATTGGATTTTAATAGCTTTGGACTTGTTTGAATCCTCTTTTTGAGAGGATCATTTTGGTAATTAAATTATCTAAAATGGTTTGGTAGATCAAAAGCTACATAATATCAAAGTTTTTTATTAATTAATATAATTTTTTTGCGCAATTTAAATGGCTAATAAGGTGTCAGGTGTGGATGGGTGGGGGTAGCTCATTAAGAGATAGAAATTACCTGATTTACGACAGCTCCCTAAACTATAAAAAAGAGCTTTAAAGTATTTTTTATTCAATAGTAAATAGTTAAAGTACTGTTTTTAAATAGCTATTTAATTTTTACATGAATAACAATTACTAATAGTTTATTCAAATCAATACTTTTTTTACAGAAATAATGATTATAAATAGATTATTCAAATTGATAGTTTTTTACTTAAATTTTAAGTATCTGATTAGTAATTTATTTTATTTAATCAAAGATAAAATTTGCAATCAACTAATAGAAAATTTGGGGATCAGTAGACTTAAAATTTTGATTAGTAATCGTTATACGCATGATTTAAAATAATGCAGATTCAATCACTAGATCACGAAAATTTATGCTTCGAATTTGTGTGATATTTGAAGATTCGAATTTTCTGATTAGTTTACACAGTAGCTCTTATATAACGTATATTGCTTATTACGGAGAATTATAATGGATTCAAATTATAATTTACTATAATATCTAATATATCGTAATATTTCGATATTATAGAGCTTTTGATAAAACTGTGCAAAGAACTGGAACCATGGCCTCCATTATACTGAGAGCTACTGTGTACTTAATTTGTAAATAGCTCTTCTCTTTATTTAGTATAAATAACTTTCATTAGTTTTTTGTATAATTCGTTAAATGTTAGTCTGAATTAATGTAAACCTTACGATTGACATATAATCACCCCTTGTAAAATCTTCATAAGGGTGCCTACTTTTATCACCTGATTTCAGTTTATTAGTAGCCCTTACCCCCCCTAGATATGAAAATTATCATGTGTTATATATATTTTTCAAAATTTTTGACCCCCCAGAAAATCAGGCGATAAAAGTAGGCTCCCTAACACGTTAACGTGTTAGCACATTTGAGTATTAAGAGTTCAAATTATAATCATTCTTAATAGCACATCAACGTACTATGCTTAGTTGTACTATTACTTAGCATGTTAAACAATACGTTAATGTGCCAAACAACACATTAATGTATTGTATATTAAATTCAAATATATTTAAATAAATGAATTTGACTTCAGTAAAGAAAGAGAATCCAATACAATAGAACCTAATACAATACAATACAAAGGATACAAGTAGAGAAGTCTCTTTGATTTTATTTAAAGAAAAATAAAGGAAGTAGGCTAGTTTAGTGTGAAAGAGACTTTATTCGAATAAATCAGAATCTTATCTCCTAGTAACTATTAGAGTTAAATAAAGGAAGTAGGCTAGTATAGTGCGGAAGAAACTTTATTCGAATAAATCAGAAACTTATCTCCTAGTAACTATTAGAGTTAAATCAGTTCGAATACGCTCTTCTACCTTAATTAGTTACAATATATACAACCAAAGATGTGCCATTTATATGATAGTTCAATTTTTTTCATATACAGTATCATCAGCAAGTACATTTTTTATAAAATCTACATAGATCTACAACTTTACATAAATATTATATAGAATACATGTAATATATAAAAATTACTCATTACTGATTATTGTTATAATTTACCTTAATAGTAGTAGACCTGGATTTGATATTTATGTTTGATTTGTGATTTGTAAAAGACCCAGATCTATATAATTATATATGATGCCCCTCTTAATGATAGGTTTTCTTTCTTACAGACCTGGGAGTCTAAATTGGTTTAAGAGACTCTAGCTGATTTTGCGCAATAAAATACGATAGCCATAATAAATAAAAATTCAATATATGGTCCAGTACAAAAATATTTGTACACCAAATTTAACCCATTATTTTGCTACAATTAAAAATTAATAAATTATTAATAGTGTATATAGAATTTTTAGAAACCTGAAATATATATAGATAGATCAGGTTAATTATAGAGTTACTAAAAAAGGAAATATTTGCAGAAAAAACTTCAAAAATAAGCAAAAAAATTACTATAAATAGGGGTCGTCTAAAGCCAGGTGCATTCACGTGATAGAAACCAATCAAATCGTAAAATTTGATCTTTACGGATCAGCAGACAAGACAAAAACAAAGAAAAAAAGTGAAAAATGCCAAAAATTCAAAAAACGAGTGTCTAAACAGGACCCCGGACATCTCTCATATAGGCCATAACTGGATTTTGGCCAATTTTGAACTAATTTTCTAAAAACGTCAAAATATATTTACTTAAATAACTTTTGATCCAGTAATCAGAATTGAATAAACTTTTTTTGTTAGATGCGCCTCACTGAGAGCTTCATTTTAAAAAAAAGTTCATTCAAATTGGACTACTGGATGCCAAGATAATTGCCAAAAACTGTTTTTTTGCTTCTCAAATTTCAGGGGTTTTTGCTGAATTGCATAACGTATGACCTCTGTACTATATGTTCGAGGTCCTGTCTAAACCTGTCTAGGAGCATTAATAAAAAATGTCGAGAAGACAATTTTACTTATAAGTGAAGTCCTAAACCTAACCCTAACTAACCCTTACCCTAATTTTAATTAAATAATCAAAAACATATAAATGTATTTGGCTTTAGCTATCCACTATAAATAGAAAAGACCTGTATAAAAACCTTAAAAATAAGCAAACTCATACCTAACCTATTTATGTATATTTCAGAGTCCTAATTTTTTTATATTTCAATAAAATAGCTTTTAAATTAATTATTTATAGGGTAGTCTTATTCTAAACCCAAGGATTACACTAATAACCTAAACCCTAAAGAGGTCTACATTAAGACAATTAATTTAATCCTAGACCTTTATCTTCCAATCAAATTTAATCACATGATAAATATACTATGCAACTCCGTGATCGACCAATTGTAACCAGTCATGTGACCACCAATTCAATCATTAAAAAACCTCAAGTTCATATAATAACTTAACATATATACTGAAAATAAGCAACCTTTTTTGGCCAAAAAATTACACAAAAAATGAGGGATTGCTTATTTTCAAAATATTGAGTTTTTTGAAAAAATTGAAAAACGTACTAATAAAAATTTGTCCAAATAACACCAAATTTTTACCATGAGTGTATTTTTATGTGCTGAACAACTTTACTTATTTGATCTTTTGAAGTTTATTTAGTAAAAAAAGTTTTATATGTAGCAACTGCTAACGCGTTTTTTGAGATTTTTGAAAAAAAAACAGGGGGTTGCTTATTTTAGGGGTTGCTTATTTTGTGGAATCTACGGTAATATAAAAAAAAATAAAATAAAATAAAACCATAAGAAAAAATATAATAAATTCGTTATTTATTAAAAAAAATGTATTTATTATAAAAAAACGTATTTATTATAAAAAAAATGTACATTATTTATTATCAAAAAAACCCTAGAATTTGTTAACAAATATAAAAAAATGCAACAGTCATCTTTATTCGCACACCCAATCTACTCCAAGACAACCTAAAACGACAAAGAAACTGCACCACCCACAATGTCGTATAGTGCATTTAACCTAGAATTGGCATCACGTGACCTAGGCATATATATAGATTAAAATTGTTTATAATTTATAATATATATGTATATTTAAAAAAACCTCTTTGTAAATTGATAGTATAGAACTATTACTACAACATTACAAAGAGATTTTTTATTTAAACATATTAGTTCCATATTTATTTACAGTTAAAGTTGTTACATTTTAATATTAATACCAATATTTGGCTACTATATTTAATATAGTAATTTACCAAGCATGCATGCATATTACGAGTTAGACTATATGATGTACGTACATAATTGTTCTTTTCTCGATATTTGCTTGTAAAAAAACTAAAAAACTATTAGCTAGGTTACTCAGATAAAACACAGTAGGTTAAAAGTAATTTATTGTGTCAGAAAAAACGCAAGTATACTTAAATTTTATTAATATCATATAAATTTTATTATTCAATTCTAAAATTCATTATATTTACCTAATTACCAACCATAATCCTAACTATTAACTAACCCCAACCCTAAAATGACTATCTAATTCTATTATGCATGTTACCTAAACTCAATACTCCAAAAAAAACTATGAAAATGATGGCACGAAACTTGCCAAAAGAGCTCATAGAAGCGAAACTTCAAACCAATTCTGTAGTTAACGCCACAAAATCGACAATCTAATATAGGTAAAACATAAAAAAACTGAAGGTGACACCATGAAACCTATTAAAGAAATCACAGAAGCAAAACTTCAAACGACACTAAAATTGAGGCCACGAAATCGATAGGCTCACATAAGGGAAACTCCAGAAAGCGATGCTATGAAACCCACCAAAAGTAACAACCTAATATAAACGAACTCTAGAATAATGCCGAAATTAATGCTATAAAACCCCAATCTAAATCCACGAGAACCTGCCACGAAGCCAACTGAAAATGATGGCATCACACTAACAAAGACTAGCACCATCTGAAGGACTACTCAAAAAAAGAAGAGTTGGTTAGTCAAACACAGAATGCACTAGAACAAAAAGCAAAAATGCCACAAAGTCTACTGAAATCAACAGCGGACAGCATCACGTCGACACCAATAACACCAATAATAATGAAACCAAAAATAAATAGCGCTGAAAAAAATATAAAAAAAAATTTCAATGATTATCGGTGATAATCATTATTTATATATCGCATCACATATGAAAATAAATCAGAATCAGAAATATTTGGGAAAAGCATGCTCGTATTTTACATTTAACGAAGTTCTATTCAGAAATATCCGGACCCTCAAAAATTGGCCACCCAAGTCACGTGATGCCAATTCTAGGTTACATGCACCATATAATGAAATCGTACTTAAGACAACCCGAAACGACAACCCGAAACAGCAAAGAAACTGCACCAACCATGATATTGTATAACCCAAGACCAAGTAACGCACTGGAATCAACGAACGATAAAAGGCAGACTAAAGCGCAGCTTATCCAAAGAGCCAAACCCCAACAATTCCAATAGCGACGCTCTAGCGACAACTCCAACAACGACTCTAGTGACGAATCCAGCGACGATTTCAATGACTAAAAAGAAGCCAATATCCATGAAAAAAATTGAAAAGAGAAAAGAATGTTAATGCATATTGTGAGAAAAAAAAACCACTGAACTTTGCGATACTTAAACTTATCTAAACTGTGAAAGAGCAAATCCATTTCCGAACCGACAAAAGAATTCAAGACCTGCAAAAAAAAAATAAACATAAAAGAAGAAAAAATATAAAAAAAATAAATATATAAAAAAAAACTTACCGAAATCGCTTCGTTTGGTCGTCTTGAGAGGACCCCAGACATCTCTCATATAGGTCATAACTGGATTTTGGCCTAATTTGCTAAAAATGACAAAATCTATTTATTTAAATAACTTTTGATCCAGTAATCAGAATTGAATGAACTTTTTTTGTTATATGCGTCTCACTGAGAGCTTCATTTTAAAAAAAAGTTCATTCAAATTGGACCACTGGATGCCAAGATAATTGCCAAAAACTGATTTTTTGCTTTTCAAATTTTGGGGGTTTTTGCTGAAATGCGTAATGTATGACCTCTGTACTACATGTCTGGGGTCCTGTCTTGAGTGCAGGGTTGACCTGTTAAATCTCAGAAACATACGAGCCTAAGCAAACCAATTAAATACAAGAATAACAAGCAAGAGAGAAGAGAGAAAAAAAAAAAGCTACTTCCCAAGAACTCCAAGAAACTACGACACTAGCAACAACATGACACCAACGACAACACCTAACGTGACGACACCATTGTGATGACACCAATACAATGATACCAACACAATGACGCCAACATGACGACACCAAATCCAAAAGATGACAAGCTAAAAAAAAACAGTATCATAGGTGGGAAAGCAAAGCGAAACAACAAAACAACAAAAAACTGATTATCATGGTGCACAAAAAAAATTTTATATATGATCAGCTGATCATATAAAAAATTTGGGTCTAGAATAAAAAAAAAATTTAATATAAACCTCTATGAGGTTTATATTATTAACGTAAAACCTGGGTCTAGGTTAAGGTTTTCTTATTCATATTATTTTTATTAGTATATTATTGTTATACTTTTATAATTAATAATAATTAGGGTTTATTTAAGATGTGCACTTGCACAGCTGTGCACCCTTTATATAAATAATATTTTTTTAATATAGATATATATACAGTATATTGTATACATAATAATAACAACTTTTATTATTGTATATTATATACTACTATATATATTTATTTAAAGTACTATATAAATAAATCATATAACAATACTTTATTCACTTTGAACCTTTATGTATTGGAAACCAGGTAGTTTAATAATACCTCAGTTAGTGATTTTTTTAATAAGAACAATCTTTAGCTCTAAGCCTAAATTTAATCTAGATTAGTCACGTTTTACAATGTACTATATAANTAAATCATATAACAATACTTTATTCACTTTGAACCTCTATGTATTGGACAACCAGGTAGTTTAATAATACCTCAGTTAGTGATTTTTTTAATAAGAACAATCTTTAGCTCTGAGTCTAAATTTAATCTAGATTAGATCACATTTTACAATGTACTATATAAGCGCGAAATAACATTTGTGGATATTATTTCGAGATGGGTTAGTCAGTATTGTCATGGAACAGCTTTGGACAAAGATTTGGACAATTTTGGACAATTTTGGACAACTAAATAAAGTAAAATTACTTAAAATTTTATTAAAATAACCTATTTAATTTTAACTAGAATGTGTTCAGTACCTAAAAAAATATATAGTTATATATTTTTTAGATAAATTTATTAATTATTAAAGCCTGGACAAGCTTTGGACAATCTTGAACATTTGGACAATTTTAGACATGGACAAGCAAAAAAAGGCTTTGGACAGCCAAAATGTACAATACTAGAGTTAGTCATAGTGAAATAATGTCATGTCCCATGATCGCTGACCAGTCAAAATAGTCTAATAATGTATAATGTTATAATAATAATCAAAATGTTTATTACATCACACTATTTTGACTGATCAACAATCATGGGACCGCAACATTTTTTCGCTATGACTAACTCACCTGTATTTTCGAAAATTTGACAAAAATAACTTATATTCTCTAATTAGCGCTTATGGGTAATACGTATCCTAATGTAATATATAATTTATTGTTGCTAAACAGTCAACTTCATATGTGCACACTTTATAAGTGCACTTTACATGTACTTTCTCTATGATAATATTATCGTCATATGTAGATTAGGCTTCATAAATATGTATAAATGCACTTTTACCTAATAATGTGCATTTATGGAAGCTTGACTGTATTGGATTTAGAAAACTGACTTATTTCGAAATAAAACATATGGAAATATTTGAATCAATGTATATACGGTCAATTAATTAGCACATAGTTAGGTATTATTTAATGCTTATACAGTAATATATTTTTAAAACATTGCAACATAACGTATAATACTTCGAGATGGATTAGTCATGGTAAAATAATGTCGTGGTCCCATGATCACTAACCAGTCAAAATAGTCGAATAATGTATAATGTAATAATCATAATTAAAATGATTATTACATCATACTATTTTGACGGATCAGCAATCATGGGACCACAACATTTATTTGCCATAACTAACCTACCTGTTATTTCAAAAATTTGACAAAAATAACTTATATTCTCTAATTAACGCTTATGGGTAATACATATTCTAATGTAACATACAATTTATTGTTGCTAAACAGTCAACTTCATATGTGCACACTTTATAAGTGCACTTTACATGTACTTTTTCTATGATAATATTATTGTTATATGTAGATTAGGCTTCATAAATATGTATAAATGCACTTTTACCTAATAATGTGCATTTATGGAAGCTTGACTGTATTGGATTTAGAAAATTGACTTATTTCAAAATAACATATGTGGAAATAGTTAAAACATCGTATATACGGTTAATTAATTAGCACATAGTTAGGTATTATTTAACGCTTATACAGTAATATATTTTTAAAACATTGCAACATAATGTATAATAAACAACTAAAAACTAGAAATGCAATAAAACCTTTACTGCTCAAGTTGTAGCTAGATAAAACTTATGCAATAACTAGTTATGACATAAGCAATAAACTAGTTATACTCATCTCTAACGCTAAATTGCAGTAGTACATATATATACAAAAATAATATGCAGAAGTTACTTTCTCTCAATATTGTTTCACTCTTTTGTTATATCGGTCTCATTAGTCTCATCAGTTTTATCATTTTCTATTATCTTTGAACGGGTGGCAATCAATTAATCGACAATCACTTCAACGACATAACATTTCACTGACAATTATTCACCTACAAGTTCATTTTACCGACAGTTAATTTCACCGAAGCACATTTCACCGACAAAGTAATTCTGGTCATTGTCGTTAGGTTCAGGGTAGAATTAGGTAGAATTAGAGCTAAAGTTAGGGTGCTTTTTGAAAAAAAAACTTGTCGGTAAAATGAACTTCGGTGAAACAAACTGTCAGTAAAATGAACTTGTCGGTGAGTATTTGTCAGTGAAATGTTATATCAGTGAAGTGATTGTCAGCGAAATAATACGAACCCTCTTTGAACACGTTGTAGCATTATGATCTGACTTTTTATATATTCCACACTTCTATTCATGTTTTTCTTGATTTCTTGTTTTTTTTGCTATTTGCACTACCTGATATTTGGTTATGATGACTTGCAGATTTAGGCCTTTCTCTTACAAACACTTTGCGAGGATTTTTAAATTGTGTTGACAATTCTATATTCTTTGTACTAATATGTTGCTCGGTAAAATTATTAGATGACATATTGTTACGGGCTTCTTGAGCTCTAACAAGCACTTCTTCTTGTCTATGAATTTTTTCAAATAGTCCTCAATAAAATGTACAAATTCATGATCATGGTGCTGCAAACACTTATCCATGTCAGTACATACAAGATCCCAAACATTTTCATAGAAGAGTTGCTTTTTAACAAATGCATCATTTGTAGTAGTCTCTTCAACAATGTTATTACTACTATTAAATGGACACAACCACTTAAATTTTTCTTCATTACTCTCTAAGTTTTTTATATCACTATTCAGAATATTAATATTAATGTTCAAACTCAATAGTATTATTATAAATCGTTGACCACGATGCACACATTCTTTTGATACATTATGCCATTAATTTTTTGGAATCCAGCATTTGCAATTAATTGTAAGCTAAACTGAGCTTTATCAGTTATCTTCAACAGATTAAAAAATGCTGATAAACAAGTTCTTGATTTTGTTGCATAGTAGTGTTTCTAGTAGACCTCACATGGGCAGGACTACCCACAGGTACCCTAAGAGTAGTACCACTAGGGCTGGGCTTGAGCATCAAATTACAAGCTCTAGAGCAGGTTAGGGCTAAAAATTGCAGGCCCTTTATTATATGAGTAGGGCTTGAGTACTAGCACTATTTGGCTAGGATAGCCTATTATATATGCACATTACTATCCACCAATTAAAACTTATATTGATTGATAATTTTTTTTTTAGATCTAAACAAATGTTTAGTTGTGCTTGTCATATTATTGATAATTATCATACTTCATTAAATCCATATACAGTAACTGCACTAGTATGCTAGCGAAACTGGTTATATATGGCAACAAATTTGAATATGAATTATAATAACCAAAAGTTTATAGTTTATTAGATCTTAATTAGCAAACAATATATTCTAATTGTATTTAGTTACAAAATTTTCTTAATAAAATTAGTAAAAAAAATGTTTTATCATACTGAAATATTGCTTTAAATTACTTTATAAATCAAATAATTATCATATTTATGAGGTAATTTTATTAAATTTTATTTATTATAATAATTATATCATTTGTATATTGATCTTAAATTTTTTTTAAATATAAAGCTTTTAAAAATATATTCTTTTATAGTTAAAATATGTAATTTAAACCTATATTAGTCCTATAATATGTATTACAAATCGTGGTAACATTTTAAGTAGTGTTTTGATTCGCAATTTGACTAATTTAGATAGGACCCTGAGCTATTAGTATATTGATCAGTGAACTAGATGAATAGCCAACCTAATAACTTTTTTGGATGTAAGATTTTAGATTGCTTAGAAATCAACAAAATTTTATAAAAAGTTAGATATTCTATTTGCATATTTTTTAACTAAATTTAAAATAGTTAGAGATTGCAAATGCTTATTTTTGGTACCAATAGGGCATGATTTACTACCGTAGATTCCTAAAAATAAGCTATCTTTTTTAGATTTAAAAAATTGGAAGTTTATTTTGAAGTATTATAACTTTTTAAGGAATTTGTACACAATAAAAAGGTAGTTTATTTTAGAGATATAAATTCTAAAAAGGTTTATTTATCTCAATGTTTACTTTTAAAATTTATTTCACATACTAATACGCATTCCGATGTAAATAAATACAAACAAATACCTTTTTTATTATTATAATAATAATATAAATTAATTTTAAATTTTAAATGCCATTGTAAGAGATCTAATAATCCAAATTTTAACAATTTTGGTGCTATTTGAATCATTTCATAGAGACAAATCGAATGGTACCAAAATCATTAAGTTTAGATCACCAAGCACAAGATATTAATATTTTATAATTTTTATAAAATCTTAATGATCTTGATAACCAGTGATCCAAATTTGATGATTTTGGTACCATTCGATTCGTCTTGATGAGACGGTTCTAATGGTACCGAAATCATCAAAATCTGATTACTAGATCACAAGATATCTACAAAAAACATTTTACCACAATTTATATAAAGATTGTTATCCTAATATTAGAAAATAATGCCTGTATGCAAATGCCCTCTTTATGCGATATGATTGGATGATCTTGCATATATGTACATAACCTCTTGAAATTTAACTTTATAAGGATTATGATCATTGTTACGAAATAGGGTCATCATAAGTACGTATTTCGTACGGAATTAATCATTTCCATAATGTCGAAATATATTTGTAATTTGTTTACTATAAATTAATAATCAGTTGTCTCGATTTTTTTTTAAAAAAATCAACTTATCTTTCGTAATGAAAATTTAGAAGCGTGATAGTTAGAAACCAGTGTATAAAATAGTATAATAAAAATCCGGATCTACCGTTTTTTATATTGCATATACCGGTATTTTAAAATTGGGCCAGTGCAACAAACGGTGCATGATTCTGAATTTTTTGAAGTAACCGGTGTGTGCATCTATGTGCCCCAATGATCTGATGATCATTTTCTACTAATGCAGGTTTTTTTTGGAACCGGTATTTTTTTATATAACAGGTGCATGTACCGGTAAATTAAAATTTCTATTTTAAATACTGTTCGAGACTAACAAGATAGTTAGTAGCACAGTAGTATTTTTTCTTTACTTTTTTTTTTTAATACTTACTAATTTTTCATGTGATAACGATAGTTTGGGATGTAGCAAAATAGTTAAGTAGGACGGCAGTATTTTTTTTTTATATACAATACTAATGTTTCTTTTTCTTTAACGTGATAAGAAACATAGTATGATAGTAGAAGTATGATAGTTCAGAGCGTTAGTGTTAGTGATACGGTAATATTTTTTTATTTTTTTTTTTTTTAATATATATATAGTACTAACGATTCTTTTTTTCTTTAGAATGGAAAATAGCATGATAACGAACATACTATAATAAATGCATGATAGTTCAGGACGTAGCGAGATAGTTAGTAGCACAGTAGACTTTTTTTTTTATACAGCATTAACATTTCTTTTTTCTTTAAAATGGAGCGAAGTGCAATGATGAACGTAATATGATAAAAAAAAATATGATAGTTCAGGATGTAGCAAGATAGTTAGTAGCATACAATAGTTTTTTTTATATATATATGCAGTACTAATGTTTTTTTTTTCTTTAGAACAAATATAGCACAATAACAAATATAGCATAATAGTAGAAGCATGATGCTGTAATTCAGAACATTAGTAGTGAGATAATATTATATATATATATATATACAGTACTACCATTTTTTTTCTTTATAGCAGAACATAGCGCGATAACAACCGTATGATAGTAAAAGTATGTTAGTTCGGGACATAGCAAGATAGTTAGTAACATAGTAGTATTTTTTTTTAATATAGTACTTTGTTTTGCAAAATAACTAATGTTATAGTACAATAGTAGAGGAGTAGTAGAGGCATGATAGTTTGGTCTGTTAGTAACACAGTAAAATTTTTTGGTTTTTTTCTATGTACAGTACTAATATTTCCTTTTTTCTTTAGAATGGAACGTAATGTAATGTGGTATCGGTAATAAAACATAGTACAGTAGTTAGTATGGGTATGTATAATAGTTCGAGATATTAGTAACACAATAGTGTTTTTTTTTTATGCAGTACTAACATTTCACGCGATAACGAACATAGCATAATATAAAAGCAAGATAGTTCAGGACATGGCAAGATAGTTAGTAACACAATAGTTAATATGGGCTTGCATAATAGCATAGGGTGTAGCATAATAGTATGAGATTTAGTTAAAACATCGAGTTTCATTCATTACAGGCCCTTTGTATCCCTAAAAAGGGTATAAAATTATGTTACAAAACGTTTTCATAGATATCTTGTAATTTAGTGATCTGATTTGATAATTTTGGTACTATTAGAACTGTCTCATTGAGACGAATTGAATGGTACCATGATCATCAAATTTGGATGACAGTAGCACAAGATATTAATAATTTTATAATTTTTATAAAATCTTAATGATCTTGATAAAAAGTGATCCAAATTTGATGATTTTAGTACCATTTGATTCGTCTCGATGAGATGGTTCTAATGGTATCAAAATCATCAAAATCAGATTACTAGATCACAAGATATTCACGAAAACAGTTTGTAATGTAATTTTATACAGTATAACAATCTTTATATAAATTGTGTTACAAAATTTTTCGTAGGTATCTTGTGATATAGTGATCAGATTTTGATGATTTTGGTACCATTAGAACCGTCTCATCAAGACAAATCGAATGGTACCAAAATCATTAAATTTAGATTACTGTAGCACAAGAGATTAATAATTTTATAATTTTTATAAAATCTTAATGATCTTGATAACCAGTAATCCAAATTTGATAATTTTGGTACCATTCGATTTGTCTCGATGAGACAGTTCTAATAGTACCAAAATCATCAAAATCAGATCACTAGATCACAAGATATCTATAAAAACGTTTTGTAACGTAATTTTATATAGTATAACAATCTTTATATAAATTGCATTACAAACGTTTTTCATAGATATCTTGTAATCTATGATCCGATTTTGATGATTTTGGTATTATTAGAACCGCCTTATTGAGACGAATCGAATGGTACCAAAATTATCAAATTTGGATTGCTGGTTATCAAGATCTTTAAGATTTTATAAAAATTATAAAATTATTAATATCTTGTGCTATAGTGATCTAAATTTAGCAATTTTTGTGCCATTTGATTTGTCTCGATGAGACAATTCAAATGGTACCAAAACATTAAATTTGGATTATTAGATTTCTTACAATAGTTCTTCAAATATTTAATTAAATGCTATATAAAGAGTAGCTTATTTTTAAAGTTAAAAATTTTATTATTGTTTTTAATTTAAAAATATAGGATAGGTTATAGAGATTTTTAAGTTTTTTGTTTAAAATTAAAAAAGTAACTTATTTTTAGTTTTATTATAAGTTAGATAATATGTTTGCTTATTTTTAATAAATTTTTATATGTCATATAGTAAAAATGCTTATTGATTTTAATAAAAATGCTTGCTTAGAGCTATTATAAAAATTTTTAAATTTTTTGCAACTAATAGCTCGGGTCCTATTTAGATTGATCTGATAATTCAGATAAGATGCAGATATCTGTATCTGTTAATTTAAGGGTAGAGGGTATGTAGATCATTTCTATTAGTAAATGCGTGATATAAAATATTATTAATGCGAATTTAAAAGTTGCTACATAAAAAATTAATTTTTTACTATATAAATTGATTTTTTGTATTAAGTAAACTTGTTTATAATAAAAAATTACACATATCCTAAAAATTTTATTAATTTTGAATAAAATTTGATAAAGTTTTTATAGTACTGTATCACTTCTGGGGGGCGCGGGTTTAGTGTTCCTATGAACCTGAACTGAACTGAACTTAGGCCAAGTTCAGGTTCAGGTTCAGGTTCAGTATTGAACCTGAACCTGAACATTTTTTAAAACATGTTCAGGTTCAGGTTCAGTATTGAACTTTTAGAGCTGGTTCAGGTTCAGTTCAGGTTCAGTTCATAAGTTCATGAACATGTTCAGGTTCAGTCTGGTGTTCATATGAACTAGTAATTCTAGGTTTGGGTCCGGGTATGGTCTGGTCCAAACCAGACTCAAATTCTAAATTTTATTATTAAAACTTTATACTAAACTCAAACTCAATCATAAGTTTGGTTTGGACTAGTCCAAATGTTGCAAACTAGTTTGAATTTGAATAAAAAATATATGTATTTTTTGATACTGAACAAGTTTACTTAGAGTGAGAAGTATAAATCAGTTAGTAAAATTTAGAGAATCATAGCATTTTGTATAATTTTATTAATAAAATTATACAAATTTCTATGATTCTCTAAATTTTACTAATTGATCCTAACTTCTTGATCTAAGTAAACTTGTTTAGCACCAAAAAATACATCATATCGGTATATTTTATTTTATTTTCCTTAAAATTTGCGTCAAAGATGCTTAATTTTGAATTTTTGATGAAATTTTCCAAAATTAAGCATCTTTTCTTCAAATTTTAAGAAAAGTAAAATAAAATATGCCGATTTGATGTATTTTTTGGTGCTTAACAAGTTTACTTAGTGCAAGAAGTTATGATCAATTAGTAAAATTTAGAGAATCATAGAAATTTGTATAATTTTATTAATAAAATTATACAAATTTCTATTATTCTCTAAATTTTACTAATGGTTCATAACTTCTTGATCTAAGTAAACTTGCTTAGCACCAAAAAATACATCATATCGGTATATTTTATTTTATTCTCCTTAAAGATGCTTAATTTTGAATTTTTGTTAAAAATTTTCAAAATTAAGTATCTTTTCTTCAAATTTTAAGAAAAGTAAAATAAAATATGCCGATTTGATGTATTTTTTGGTGCTTAACAAGTTTACTTAGTGCAAGCAGTTATGATCAATTAGTTAAATTTAGAGATTCATAGAAATTTTTATAATTTTATTAATAAAATTATACAAATTTCTAGGATTTTCTAAATTTTACTAATTGATCCTAACTTTGTGATTTAGGTAAACATGCACATATATTATGAACCTGAACCTGAATATGTTCATGAACCTTGAACTGATGTTTACCAAAAAAAGATTTCAAGAAAAAACTGAACCTGAACTGAACTTTTTTTAAGTTCAGGTTCAGGTTCATGTTCAATAATTTTAAGTTCAGGTTCAGTTCAGTATTGAACTTTTAGAGCAGGTTCAGGTCAGGTTCAGGTTAATTGAACCTAAACCTGAACCTCTATTGAACTGAACTGAACTTCGGAACCCTAGGCGGGGTCAATTCTAAGGCGGTAATCACAAATTGGCCAATCAAATCAATAAGTAAAATAGGGTCGCAAAAATAAGACAACTATATCTTATGTTCTACTAGGTCAATTTTAATGATTCGATTACTGTTAGAATCAGAAAAACCTCTTCTACAATTTTATTTAAAAATTTAATATAGTTACTTAATAAAAATTTTCTTTATTATTAAATATAAAATTTTCAGTAACTCGTTTATTAATAGAAATGATCTACATACCCTCTACCCTTAATACAAATAGATCCCTAATGCATTCGAATAAAGAATACAAATAATATATATATAACAATATGAATAGATTGGCTCTTTAATTTTCTTTAATTTTATTTCTATGTATATATTTAATTGAATTAACTAATTTGTAACTGTAGTTTACAGAATAAATTTTATAACCGTAAATACTAAGATCAGGTGTAACGTGACTATCAAGCCAAATTTTTTATAAAAATAAAACCGTGTGATTAAGGTTAGGGTTAGAGTGAGGCTTGGTGTAAGGCTTTTGGGTTAAAAAGAGCTTTAGTTATATTAAAATTTAGCAAGGAATTTTTTTTTTAGAAACCAAAAAGTAGTTTTATATGTGAAATTTTGATTTAAAAGCAATTTTTGGCAAGGGCAATGATATTTATTATCTAATATCTATTTGCTATAGAGGCTTACTCCCACCCTTAGGTAAGATCTATAAATATAATTTTGGCCGATCAAATTTAACTAAGGTAAGATTTTTCTTGACCCCCTATACTCTAAAATATTACCTAATAAATGTTAGCGCCCCAAAACAAACGTTTGTTTTGATTTATTTAAATGTTTAACATTACACCTGATCTTAGAATTTGATTGGCTTGTTGGGATGGGTTACAGTAACCATGGTTACAAATTAATTAATCCTATTTAATTTGGTTATTAAATATTGTTGATCGATTTTGAAATTGTAATAAATGTTAAAAAATAGTATAAATAGTTTTTTTATAACTTCAAAAAGGGGTCATCTAAAGCCAGGTGCGTTCATGTGATAGAAAGCCAATCAAATTATAAAATTTAATCTTTAGAATCAGTCTGATTAGACAAAAACAAAGAGAAAAAGTTAAAAATGCTAAAAATACAAAAAACAAGTATCTAAACCTATCTAAGAGTATTAATAAAAAATGTCAGGAAGCCAATTTTACATATAAGTCAAGCATTAAACCTAACTCCTAACTAACCCTTACCCTAATTTTAATTAAATAATCAAAAATATATAAACACATCTGGCTTTAGCTATCACTTTCAAAAATTTGTAAAAACTATCATTGTATAAAGTGGAAATATCAATTAAAGTGAAAACGTCGAATAAAGTGGAAACGTCACATAGCTGAATAAAGTAGAATATTGAATATAATAGTATAAAAAATATTTTTTTAAGTCTTTTTTTATATTTATACTATATATATTTATGGTATATAGCAGATTATGCATCAAATAGGCTTAATAATTTTTTATCTTTTTTTTTATCTGTAGATACCCATGGGTATCTGCAGGCTTTAAGGGCTAGGCTAGGTATCTCCTAGGATAAGAGTAAAGGCTTAAAGATTAAGGCTGTTAATAATCAGATAGGGCTAGAGTATTTTTACTACCTAGCTCTATCTGGCCCATATAGAGGCCTAGTTCCTAGTAAAATTTTAATTAGAGTTAAACTAAGGCTAACTAGAAACAAAGTAAATCAATATACTTTTTATATTATATGTCTTTAAATATAAGAAAAATCAATTTGCTTGCATTCAAATAAAAGACAGATCAAAGTAAAAAAACAATACACAATAATATAGTCAAATATAACAGACAACAAACAATTAAAAACATAGTACTAATTTATTTAATATACTATTAATTTTAACAAAATGAGTTTTAATTATATTAATATGATTAAGGGTAGAAAGTAAAAATCTTACAATTTTGATTTTATTATGCCTATAAGTAAATCTTATATCTATATATTAAGATTAGTTTGTATTTATATATATTACTCTTGACCTTATAAGAAATTGGATTTGAGAAAAATTACATAATAATAATTTAATTATATTGCATTAGCAATATTCAATATTGCTTGAACTATAATTCCTTTCTTTGTAGCACCTAATTCTTCCATATTAAAGAGGGCAACTCAATCCAGTATAACCTGTCAACAAGAGGTCATTATTGTTTTTCTTGGTTAATCTCTTCATTTTCTGTATCTGTTTCTATCTAAACTCTTTTTGTATTTGTTTCAAATATTTAGCAAGATGTTCTAAAGGAGTAATTCCTTTTTCTAAAAAAAATTACAATACAATTAGTTTAGAAGCATTTGATTAATTGTATCTTTCAATAAGAAAAATAAAAGTTACTTTTTGATACATAAATATGGGTTCTATACCAAATCTTTTGGTAAAAATTTATAATATATAATAAGCTTTGATATATTAATAGGGGAGTAACAAAAATCAGGTGATTTTTTAGAGGGGGTAAAAAAAGTTGAAATTATATATAAGAACCTGACTATTTATATATTGAAGAAGAGGGAGGGGAGTAAGCCTCTGATAAAAAATAATCAGGTGATTAATGACACTGCCTATAACATTTAAAAACAGTAATAGTAAATCTAACCTCTCCTATCTTTTGTAAGTTTGGCCCAATTTTTTTTAACTCTCTAATTTTAAAACAATTAGGAGCTTCTAGAGGCAATGATTTGAAACATTCAATAGAAATTGCTTTCTCTAAGGCTCTATGAGATAAAAATCTTTATAAAAAGATATTCTATATTAGGTTGTATAGTATAAATATTTTTACTAATAGCTCAATTTCATACTGGTTAAAGTGTAGTTAAATTACAACAGCCCAAATAGAAAAAGTACAAACAAGACAAAAGAAAGGTTAAGTAACAGAATAATAAAAGAGCAAAAAAGTACAAGTGACAAAATAGAAATTATAATGATGAAAATAATTTGCATTTTTTTTTTATCTATAAGTCATATCAATTTATTAATTTATACATAAAATATTTAAGGAAAATTGATATTATTGATTGAAAGAAATCTAATTATTGATTAAAAGAAATCTAAATTATCAGCTCATCTTAATATCAAAAAAAAATCTAAATTATTAGATCAATTTTTTTGCCTCTCAATTTGTTATATGCAAGTCATTGTATAACACAAACAAATTTTAATTGTCAAGCTATAGCACTGTGAGAATTACTTATTTGTGCAAGTGATACAAATTTAAAACCCTACTAGGGATCTAGATACTTTTGCAGTAACGCAACATGGTGTATAAGAATTAACCAGTCGGAGAACATAAATTTAGAACATTCCTAATCATTCTGACATCAAAACAAGCACATGTACAAGAAGAAAAAAAGAGAAAAGAGCGAAAATACTTGAAAACTAGTATTTCAATTAGCCTTAAAAACTATATAAAAATGTCTGAAATGCGATTTTATATATAGATAGTAACTCTTTAAAGCTATATTCACAAACCCTAACCCTAATCTTAACAATAAAGTCAAAAAGTTAATTTGAAAATGCTACACTGCTGTTACTGTAAAAGTGCCTAAACCAGAGTCCCTAAAAAATTTCGATATTATTTTGGAAAAATTGTTTTGGTAACAACCAAATATTGTTTTTTATTGCAATATCAAATTTAGTATTATTTTTGCCAATTAAAATATAACTATTGCATAGCTTATTGTAGTTATTGTTCTGCAAAAGATCTGGATCTGGTTCAAAATCTGGTCCAGTCTGTTGATGGACTGAGTTCAGACTAGGGTTCCAAACCAGTTTTAAATTTTAAACCCGTGACCCATCTGGTCAAGATTTGCAACAAACAGAATATCCAAATTAAATTGGGGACCTGGATAGAACCCCAAAGAACTATGATACAACTCAGATCGTAATTTGCATAATTTTATCAGTATTTTAGCCAAATAGATGTATAAAATAGAGCAAAATTTGAAAATTTACTATATAAAAATGCAACATTTGATAAATTTCTATGCAAAATTTCCTTTTTTAGAATCATCTGAGTTGTATCAGAGTTCTTTGGGGTCCTACCTGGATACTTGACTAAATTTGGGTTACCCAGATATATATAGGATAACTTTTTCATGATTGGTCAAGAAAGTTGAGTACTTTTACCCCCTACAATAGTGAATTTTTTTATTTTTTTTGTAACCATCACATATTTCATGAACAAAGCTACAAGTATTTTATGTATCTTTGGAATTCACCCTACCTGAATATACTCACTTGGAGATAGTTCGTAAGCTAGGAAAATAGTAATATGCAATAAATATCTAGGTTAAAGCTTTGATTTAACAATACTTGAAGTAGGGTTGTGGCCCAAACTCTTTTTTTTTAGTTACAGTGTTTCTACTTAGTTTGGGTTTGGGAATCAGTATTTCTACCTAGTTTGGGTTTATAACCCAAACCCAAATATGTATTCTATTTTGGTATATAGTGTCAAATTCAAAAACTACTAGAAAATGAAAAGAACTTCATATTAAGAAGCTTACAAACTATTAATTCATGCAAAAAGAATTTCTCTTTTTTAGAAATAGATAAATAATACGTAAATTGATATTTATTATTAATAAACCCAAACTCTAATTTATCAACAAATTTAATGTGAATAGATTATTAACGAAGCTATCTTTTGTTCTTTATTACTGGTACATTTTGAAAAGTAATTAAAATAATTC
>QKWP01002071.1:67442-89415 GCA_003550325.1 Gigaspora rosea | reverse complement strand
CAGGAGCCGTGTGATTGTTACTCTATCGGAATTAAAGAAGGCTTCCGGTACTGTAACAATAGTTTTTAAGCAATTTTTCAGAAACTACTAATTCAATTGCATAAAATTTTAGTATATGGGGTGATTTCAATAGAAACACCCATTTTTACAATTTTTTGAAAAATGAGTTTTTATTAGATTCATATAAATTTTGACATGATTGACATTTTTCAATTATAAATGAAAGTCGATTTGCATAATAAAAAATCAAGATAATGTAAAAGAAAAATTACGCGAGCCTGCGTAGGGTCAACATATCACGAGATTACCCGATAGTCACCTGTTTACCTTTAACCAATAAAAATCGCGAAATTTGATTAATCTCGGATCAGTCCGAAAATCAAAACAAATGATTAAACTCAATTATCTCAAAATATATGTAAAAATGAGCAGTTTTTATTGAAATCACCCCATATTGTAACTAGAGTTGGTACATTTATCTATTGAAGTAAATGAAGAACAACTTTATTGGCATCACTCTATTGAGAATAATTTGCAAATGGAGCTAATGAAGGTTGTTAATAACTAATTTCTGATTCTATTGGCTTTATTGGTACCATTGGTTTGCAATTTTTTTAATAGAACATATCTATTGCCAACCCTAATTGTAACCCAATATCATATCTATTTACAGTAAAAATTTTAGCTAATTTGAATTTGTATAGTTCAAGACACCTAAAGACTAAAATGCTAATTCGTAACGAATTTGTCCCATTTTAAAAAAAATTTATAATGAATTTTGATGTTTTATTGATTTCTTGTATTTTGATTGGTTAAATTTTTTTTTTAGTGGCTAAAATTTTATTAATTAACAAATTTTTTAAAAATTAGCCAATAAACAAAGACCAAAACATGTGATGTGTTCCATTTTTGGTAATTTTTTAACATATCATATGAAAATTGTACATATTTAAAGTAGTATAAATCAATAATATATAATAATTATTTTTAAAATAAAGCCGCTAAGTTGTAGCAAATTAGCTTGGCTACAATTTAGCAGCTTCTTTTTTTTATATCTTTTTTGTATTATGAGTATTAATTTTTGAAATTATTTTAGTCTTTAGGTGTCACGCACTGTAATTGTTGAAAAAATTACAGCTAGAATATATTTTTACTATAATAATCATGCCAAAACATGATACCATTTATATTAAAAATACCTCACTATTATTTCTACTATAATTATTATTTTTTAATAAAATAATAGTAGTTTTTAAAAATTTATTTATGAAAAATATTTTATTGAACCTGAACATGTTTATAAACCTAACTTGAAGTAAACCAAAAATTTAAATTCAAGTTTAGTTTAGGTTCAAAGATCTACAAAATTCAAAGTTCAGTTCCAGGTTCAATTAAACCTGAACCTGAACCTAAATTGAACTGAACTGTACCTAGGAACACTAGTATAAAGTACTAAATTTAATACATGAAAACCCTATCCATTAAATTAAGTGTGCAATCTGCATCCTGAATTTTTTATAGATGTAACTACTACTGTAATCACTTTTGGAAAGTCCTTCCATACCACGCTATATAAAGTCACAAATCCACCTTTCGATTGCTCTAATATCTTCAAAATCATAAGAATTATCATCCAATAAAGTTTTTATATCATATCAAGATCAAGACCTTCATATTTTGATCTGATGATTTCATGAATTTTATTGTTTTCCATTCGAAACCAATGATTATCTTTCTCCATATCTACTAAGTCCCATTACCTGTGCTATTTCAATCACAATAACCAAACCTATGACTGTATAACATATTCGAATGCCTTTTTTTCATCCGTTTTGACTCTGATTCCTTTCAAAAACAATATCCAACATTAATTCATAACCCATTTCTGCAGATTTTTATAATATTCGAATGTTTTCTTTTTATCCTTTCAATTCGAATTCATTATTTATTCCTTTTGCACAGCAGATTTTTATAATATTCGAATGCCTCCTTTCCGTCCTTTTCGACTTCGATTCCTTACTATAGCAATTAAGGTTGCTGGCCATAAGTAATAATTACGGATATTACGAATTACAACCTGGGTTACAACCATAATTACACTAACTGCTAATACTCAATGTTGTAAATATATCGTAATGATTATAACTGTCGTAATGTCGTGGTTGTAATTGCAATAATTGTTGTAAATACCATGATCATTATAGAGGTGTAATAGCTTAACAAATTTAAAGATAGATAACAAATAGCACATATTAATGAAAATCGATTCTTGTCCTTTAAACATTTCAAATTAATAATCTTTAAATATTTGCACTTAAGTACCAAGAGGAGAAAAACTGGATGTTTTTGAGTTTATAATTTAATGGCTTAGCTCTTAAAAAATCCGATCAATTGATACATAACTAAATTTAATTATTATCTTCTATCGCTATCGTTATTATTCAATCAAATTTTCTAGAGGTTGAGTCCGTTTAAGTTATAAACTCGTCAAGTAAAACCCAGTTTTCTTTTGAAAGTACTCATGTTTGTGTGCTCGTATAAGCAAGTCAATCAGAATACTTTTAACATAGACAGGCGCATTATAAAGCTCTAATATATAGTATAGATTTGGGTATGCTCATGATTATTGGAAATTCGCATGGTTATTTGGCAACTTATATGTGTATCCGTCCACATACGCACTTGGTTTTTTTTTGAAGTTAGCAATCCATATTCTTTAATTCCGTAATGGTTTATTTTTCAAAATCACTGAAATCTTGCTAATATATGATTTAGTGTGACTGCATTACGCAATTATTTATTAGCATAATCAAATTATTATGCTCATTACGACCATTACGACCATTATAACCATTACGCCTACTACAACAACCCATTACAACATCTATTACGGCAAAAAATTACAGCTTCAAAATGAAAGGTTGCAACCTTCCAACTCTAGTAAACCTATTACGACAGACAACCTTAATAGCAATGTCCACCGTTAAATATTCCTTTTGCATCACCCATCTCTGCAGACTTTTTATAATATTTGAATGCCTTCTTTTCATCCTTTTCGACTCCGAGATAATAATTTCCAACATTACATATTCCTTCTGCATTACCCATCTCTGCAGATTTGTTAAAAATATTTGAATGCCTTCTTTCATCCTTTTCGCATCCGTTTCCTTCTTCATAACAATTTCCAACACTATTTATTGTTTCTGCATCCATCTATGCGTATTCGAAACACTATTTATTACAATATTCAAAAAACACTGCTTATTATTTTATGCATCATCCATCTCTACTAGTTTTTTTACAATATCCGAATTCCTTTTTTGCATCTTTTTCGATTCTGATTCCTTTGCTATAGCAATCTCCAACATTATATGTTTCTTCTGCATGACCCATCTCTGCAGATTATTTATAATATTCGAATGCCTTCTTTTCATCCATTTCCTGATTCTTTTTTCATAGAAATATCCTTATGTTAAATATTTTTTCTGTATCACCCATATCTGTAAATTTTTATAATATTCGAATAGCTTTACATTTCTACAAGTTATTCAAAATATTCGAATGCCTTTTTCGACTCCGATTCCTCTATAATAGCAATATCCAACTTTAAATATTCCTTCTTCAAATCACATCTCTGCAGATTTTTTATAATATTCAAATGCTTTTTTTTTCATTTTTTCAGCTTCGATTCCATGTTGATAACAATCTAAAACAGTCCAAAAATTTGTCCTTCTGCAGACTTATGGGAAGAACTCATTTTTATTAAAATTAAAATTAAAACATCCATTATCCTTTTGAGCTCATCACAATAACATTTTATATTCCTATATTCTGCTCGTTCTTTTATCTCCTTCTTTCTCCCTTCTCGAGCTATTAATTCTTCTTTTTCCTTCATCATCTTTTCAAATTCACTTCATTTTTGGCTTGTCTTCTCTTTGCGTCATACGATGATCGCTTATTTTTATCACGTATATATCATAAGCTTCACCAATCTCTTTAAATTTTGTTCGACGATTTCCATCAATTCCAATATGCAACTTGCCGATCAAACTATTTAAATCTCTAAAGCCTTGTACCCATGTGACTTTTTATATGTAGATCGACCAATTAAAATAATGAAATTTTTGTTTGCACGGATCGGCCGATAGAGGTATTACCCGGGTCAGTTGACCCGTACGGGTCACTGATCGAAAATTAACCTAACGCGGGTCATAACTCGGGTCATAACCCGGGTCGTTATTTTCCGACCCGGGTAAACATACAGCCCGAAAAAATGTTGGGAAGGCAACTTTACCTATATATCTACCCTCACTCTAACACTAAACTAACCCTAACTCTAATTGCAATTAAAATTTCAAAATCACATGGGTACAAGGCTTTAGCGATCCCCTAAATCTGATTCATATTACACGGTTGTAAATTGTTTTTCCGGTGATGCGAAAAATAATTATGATCTCTATATATGATATAAGACCGCTTAAAAAAAGGGCGATTTTTGAAACTGCCAATATAATTTTGATAATTAGGTTTGTGTTTATGCGCATGTTGCATAAATAATCATCGTGATCTATATAAGGTCTCACAAAAAAAAAGGGACGTATTTGAAACACTGTTCATTGGTTATCAGAATCTGAAATGATATTCTTTATCGGTCACAGGACATGTCCATATAAAATGCTTTGCATTGCTGTTATTTATAAATCAAACGAGTTGACTCACCTCAATTTTATATGTAAATTTATGCAAAAATATCATTTAATTTTTGTAAAATTGTACATATAACCTTTTTTTAAACTTTAAATATATATTTAATGATCTTTAGTTTAAAGCCAAAGTTTCAATTCTTCACTATGTAAGTCAAATGAGTAACTCACTCTATATAACAATATAATTGGTTAAAATAATCTTTTAAAAATATAAAAGATGCCATTAAGTAAAGGCTTTTTGTGCCCTAATTAAAAGTTAAAAATGAGGTTCTTCTGATTCTAATAGTAGGTAAATTATTAAAATTGGCTTGATGGATTCCAAGACTTGGGGTCAAAATAATAATGCAAATAGCTCAAGCTAAGTTACAAGCTGAATGGCTAAGCTGAGCCAATTAATAACTTAGCTCTAGGGTTACTAATAAAATATCAGAAACAGATTAGCTCTAGACCCTTAAAGCTGATATAAAGCTAAGAGCCAATTAATTCTTATTACATAACCATGATTCAATAATAAACAATTAATTACTATAAGGGGCATGCCATTTATTATGTAATTTTTACTATGGATACATGGTCAAAGGTAGTAATCACGTCTATATATTATATTAATCAATCAGAATTAGATAAAATGATCACATCATACATGGGTAGAGGTGGCTACTAAGTAAAAAATATTACGTAATAAATGGCACGCCCTAATGTTATATGATTATTTAAATAATATGATAATATATAAGCTTTAGTATTAGTACTAAAAAAAAGATAAGGGAAGTGCAGTAAATCTCCTAATTAGAGTTTATATAGGTCCAACTTCCTCTCCTCTATAATAAGACTATTAATCAATCAAATTTTATCTTTATAATATTAAAAAAACTCAAAAATGTCTTTAATCACATGATTGATTACAGTCGCTTTATAGTAAAATTCAAATTTTACTATGTGAATCAATTAAGTTGCTTAAGTAAACTTTGTTTATACACTTACTATAAAATTTTTATCAGTATTAGAGAACTTTTTATTATTTGATTTTTTGATTTTTACGTTCAATAAAAAAATTAAAATTTTTTAAAAAAATACATTAATATAAAAATTAAAAATTAAATAATAAGGAAACAGAAACCCTATTTGGCAAGACCAAGTAAAAATCTTCGATGGGCTACCAAAAACTGGAACATTGGACTAGAGCTGAAAAACTGGACGTCGACCTCAAGGACAAGGTCTACCAACCTGGCTGCCAGATCAGTTACTGGAGGAAAAGGACCTATATTATAGAAGTAGGTACCAGGAAGAGAAAAAACTATAATAGCACCTAATGCCAAGTAGATTGACCCTTCAGGGCAAACTAGATTGGGAAGTCTGAAAGATATCAGTGAAGGACTAGTAGGAAAGCGATGGTAAATACTGGGTTGGAGTAAACCTTACAAGGGCAGAAGTAGGTAATGATAGTGGTTGCAGAGTATTCCTTGACCACAAGTTGCTTGTCTCAGTGAGTGCATAAGCTACCTAAGTATAAGTAATATCTGTATGGGACAGGGACTGCTCTATCAAGTTTTTCACAAGGATAAACTAGTCCTAAGGGCGGATTTGTTGGTATTTGGGGCTGTCCTTGACTAGCTAATGTACCGGAGGGCTAACTCGGTGATACAAGTAGGGCTGATAGGTAAAGTTTGGACCAAAGGGTTTAAATAGCAATCCTCTAGTTGGGTTGCAGGTATGTTAGCTAGTGTAGAACCTTCGGGTAGACTACTTAAATTAGATAACCAAAAGTTGTACGTGTGGCTAGTTGTACTCTCATTCATGTAACAAATGTTGGGAGCCTATAGAGGTTGCTGAGGTTCACATACTTGAATAAAAAGACTCCCACCCAAAGTGTTAGACTTTAACTTAAAAAAAAAAATTAAATAATAAAAACTTTTCAATTTTAATAAAAATTTTAAAATATATGTATTTTGATATTTTAAACAAGTTTATTTAATTAATAATTATTGATTGTTAGGGGAGTAACAAAAATCAGGTGATTTTTTAGGGGGGGAGGGGGGTAAAAAAAGTTGAAATTATATATAAGAACCTGACTATTTATATATTGAGGAAGAGGGAGGGGGGTAGGCCTCTGATAAAAAATAATCAGGTGATTAATGACACTGCCCTTATAGTAAAATTTAGACTTTACTTTTCGCAAATTTTTATTATAATAAATACTTCAATATTATAAGCTATTTTATTATATATATATAGAATATGATAAAGTAAGAACCTCTTTTTCTCTCTAAAAAATTATATGATTTACTGCACTTTTCTAACTGAATATTTACAAATTCAAATTTGTTTGAATCAATTATATCAATTTTAAATATTAGAATTTGTGTTTGTATCTGATTGGATAGTTTTCTTATATAGAGTAGTGGCTTGTGACTCAGTTCAGCTTGAGGTTAATTAGCTCACAAACAGCTTGGCTCTGATCTTTGAAGCTAAAAGATCAGCTTAGATTGGCCAATGCAAGCTATGAGCTAAGGCAAGCTAAGCTATTTATATTACTAGGTCAAAGAAGAGAATATAAAGATCTGCAAATTTACTATTACAAAAAGTATTATAGTTTATCATACTTTGTTTAATAGTAAATTTGCCAATTCTTATGTTTTCTTCTTTGATTCCAAGTATTTTGGAATTCATCAAGCCGATTTTGATAATTTAACTACAGTTAAAATCAAAAGAACCTCTTATTTAACTTTTAATTAGAGTACAAGAAGTCTTTACTTAATGATATTTTTAAAACCAATTATTTTGTTATATAGAATAAGATACTTATTTAACTTAAAGAACATAGTAAAGAATTGATCAACTTGAGAAAGAAAGATTAATTTCAAACTATTATACTAGAGATTAAAAACTTTGGCTTTAAACTAAAGATCATTAAGTGCTAAAGAATATATATTTAAAATTTAAAAAAGGTTTATATATATATTTTTATAAAAATTAAATTTAGAAATAATTTATACATCGCACGTGCGATGTTGTCGCACCTGCCGCAGATCATAAAATCAGGTGTAACGTAAAATCAAAACAATTAAAATAACCCGTTTTTCATTGGATAGGCTTAGGGTGAGGTATAGATTGTTTGTATGGGTGAAAGAGGGTTTTTATAGTAAAATTTTGCAAGGAATTTGTTTTGTTAGAATCCTAAGAGTAGTTTCATATACTCAATTTTAAGTTATAGACGATTTTTGACAAAACGAACGTTTGTTTTGAATTTTTTGATCGTGTAACGTTACACCTGATCTTGAATTTTGATTGGGAGAGCGACATATAAGACGCATCGCATGGGGCAATGAATAAATTTACTCTTAAATTTAAATGATTTTTTTGCATAAATTTACATATAAAATTAAAGAGAGTCAACTCATTTGATTTATAAGTACAAAGGACATGTTCTATGACTAATAATATCAGATTATAATAAATATATTATGATTCTATATAAACATATAAAATCTAAAAACTACCTTTTTTTTTCTAATTTTAATTAGGTTTTAACTCTAATTCTAAAAAAATTTTACAGTATTTAATAAAATTAAATTAAATTTATTCATAATTTGGAGCAACTTTTTATAATTCAGGCCAAAAATAACCACTATAATCTAATATTCACTATGATCTACTGTATTACAATTATTATATTAATTTGATATTGTAATTTAAATAATATAGTATTACAGTAATAAAATATTATTGTATCTCCAAGATTATCATTTAAAAAAAATATTGTATAACTAAAAACAATAAAAATTTATTTGGCTAAATTTTAAATATATATAGTAAAAACTTTAGTAAAGATATAATTAAGATTTGACTATGGGCGCTTTTTAAATACTTCCTTCAATAGACCCTATAAAGGTCTGTTTGATCAAATTGGCCAATCAGACTTATAACAAATTCATTAGAAGAGGTGCTACGTAGGGAATGATTTAAATAAGTATAATTTTTACTGTTTTAAAATGCAATGTGTTATACAATGTTTTGATTTTCTTTTTGTTAAGACAAAATTCGCCAAAGCAGAACCGCAGAATCCCGCAGGCTCAAAAATTGAAATTACGGTATTATCTAACACTATTTCCGATTCTACATACAATAGCTAATACACAGCAGGATATGTAAGAATTTTTTATTTACCGCTGTTTTCAAAAAAGACATGCACAAAAATTCTGGGACTGATCTAAACTCCGAATAATCATCGATATTAGATCAATATAAATAATATAAATAATATAAATTATTATTGATAATAAGAATAAATAATAATAATAATAAAAGAATAACGATAATTTTTTTCCCATTGTTTTCGAACAAAGATGGTCAAAACTGATTTTATACATATTGCAGTCAGAAAATAATATTGAAACCAAAGACAATTTTAATATTGAAACATTCATAAAAAAAAATGTGCAATAGAAATCCCACAAAGGTTACGCTAGAAATTTTTATTTGCAATTTTGGAAAAGTTTGCAATACATAAAACAATTGGGACTATCTCTATCAATATTTAAAATATTTTATATTATCTTTGAAATAGAACGTAAATTCCAGTTCAAGTAGCTTCTGTATGAAACAACCTTAACATCGCTCATAAAAAAAAATTTAGCTGCGAATTTTAAGTTTATTAAATTACACGTATCACTTAATACTGTATAATGATGAGTGATACAATTTAATGAACTTGAATTCGTCATTACAGCATTATATTTACAAAAAATGACATCAGCTAAATTTTTTTATGAAAGTGCAGATCAAAAATTATGAGTACATAAAAAAAGAATAATCGTTAAAAAAAAAGTTACAGTAAATAGTTAGAATTGTGTTTTTAGGTTATATTTCTGCATTTGTACAAAGTAAAATTTTCAAACGCATTTTTCAAAACTTTAATGCAATAATCATAAATACCTAAATATTGGGTTTGAAATTCGGAGAATTATGTAAGTTGACCCAGGTGCAATAATTAAAGAATTATGATATAAGCAAAAACTTTATCTGATCAGCAAATTATTGTTTAAAATTTTTTCCATATTACATTTGTAAAACGTATACGGTATAGTAATATGTATATGTAAATATTTGAATAACTGATAAGTAATGATTACTTACATTAATAATATATACCTCACCCATCTAATATATAGAAATCAAAAAAATCGGGTTAGTAAAAAAAAAAAAAAACGGATTAGTAAAAAGTTACAAATCATTATCGAATTTAAATGAATTTGAACAATTTTAAAATTTCAATTTAATAATATCAATTAATTTAGCCGTATCTAAGATTGGTCCAATTAGAGTTAGTGTTGGGAAGAGTTGGTTGTAGGTGTGAGAAATGGTAATCGTACAATATAAGCTCAATTCAGTTTGTAAAAATGCGTGCAGATTAACTGCAACTTTTTTTAGATACATTCTTTTTTTATATAAAACTACTAAACATATCGATATTATCAAATACGTAATAAAAAATCACATTTTATCTGTTATACAGCAAAACTACAGCAAACTAGGATAAATTTGGTAGACACCGAAAAATAATGATATCATTTATAAATGATTTACGTCGAACCTATAAATATAATTTTTCCGGGACCTTGTTGCCCTAAGCGTTTTTTTAAACAGGTATAAATTAATAATTTGAAAACCTGATGGAACAATCAATGTACATCAACGGAAACCTGAACCATCATAAGAAATGATAAACGATTATTGTCACAATATAATAGTACACAATGGTTTGATCATCAACAAGAACCGAATTCCTTTTGATGAGCATGAAATTCACGCAACAATATGCACAAAATACAATATTATAACAAAGGAAACATGAGATAAAAAGAAGAAAGGTAAAAAAAAAGCAAGAAATAATACAAAAGAAAGGGAGTCACGTGGAAATGCATTCATGAAAAGAAATAATAAGAAAAAAGACAAAATGACCTAATTGGGTAAGAATGAAAAGGATAAAGAACTGTGAAGAGGGTAGATCACCAAGAAACAAGAGATTTGTGCATGAGAAAAAACAAAGGGAGGGACGTACTGTACTTACGTAGCAGATAAGTAGGTAGGTAGGTAGGTACGGTACCGGGTACGTACGTATGTACGTACGTAAAAACAATAATAATAACGGATAATAAGAACAAATCGGGTAATATTGTCAATATTGTCAAATTGGACGACAATCGTTTCAGAAATCAAACAAATCAAATAGATAACGAAAAACTAAGAAGAATTAACAATTGAAGAAGAAGTTGACAAAGAGAAATTAAGTAAAGTAACACACATTCATCAATATCAAAAAAAAAAAAAAATTAGTTTATTTGAATTAAGTGCATAATTGAAATAGGATATGCGTGTAATAAATCTATACGAAACGAAAGACGCATTGAAGTGAAACAAATCAAGGAGGTAATTAAGAAATTAGAATATGACATATATGACATATATGACATAACAGAAATAACAGATAACGATAATGTATAATATCTGATATAGAATCATAGACGCAGTAAACAAATAAACAAAGCGTAAGACTTTAAAAGTGATCAAGGAGGGTTGAAAGACCAATCAATACCAATCAATACCAATAAAACCAGATAAATACTACTACATCTATAGTATATAAGTTAGGAATCATAGTTGATAGTAACAGTAGGATTTAGTTTTAACCGTTAATATGTACGAACGTAAGTACGAACGTACGAACGTACATACATAACGAACGTACGAACATACGTACACGAATGTACGAACGTACGTACGTACGTGCGTACGTAAGCGGTCACATAATCTATACATACACATCTATGACATATATCGATATAACGATATAACGAAAAATAATAACAGATAATAATATTATTATTAAATATTATTAAATATTATTAAATATTATTATATTATTATTATTACTGTATTAACGATAAATAAAATACTATATATTTGATATAACAAAAATATATATATATATATATATATATTGTAGATTAAGATTTGTAACGATAAAAATAACTTTATAGTAATCTAACCATAAATAATAGAACGAAGGTAGGGTGCAACGATCAACCTAATTCATAGACAATCCATAATAGACTTGTTGTAACATACGGAAGATCAGGCATAATCAAGCAATAAATACGGGTATTCATATGTTTGTAAAGAACAATAGGCCAAACAACAATTGTAATTCTGAAATAAGTAGTGAATGGTTGACAAGGGGGGGTGTGTTTGATAATTAATACGGTAATAGATACCAGTATATATACTTTATTAGTATATATATACTTTATTAGTATATATACTTTATTAGTATATTTACTTTATTAGTATATTTCCTATATTAGAGTATATACTATATTTATTAAGTGAAATTTATTAGTACATATTTATTTATTTATTTTTATTTATTAGTAAAAATTTAATAAGTTTTTTTTTTTTGACATGTTACCTTGAAAATTTAATAATTTAAACCAAGTGGTTCTCATCATTTGAAGTACATCAAAAAAAAACGTGACACATCATAATAAGCAACACAGATATGATCATCTGATTTTCATTTCTTTTTAAAATTTCATATAATTTTAAATACGTATTACTGTTACCGTTACTATATATTTGATATCTGATATATATTTGATATCTGATATATATTTGATACGTATATATATTTGATATATCAATATATATATTTGATACGTATATATATTTGATATCTATATTGATGTATATATTTGATATATATATTGATATATATTTGATATATATATTGATATATATTTGATATATCTATTGATATAAATTTGATATATCTATTGATATAAATTTGATATATTTGTTAAACTTTTATTTTACTTTAAAGTACATTTAATAAGAATATTTTAAGGGACGTTACACTTTGAAAATTAAAAAGTGAACTAAAAATAGTTACTTATCAATGAAAAATGTGACATTGATCGAACTACTAATGACTAACGGATCGTCAAACAATTCCCGCCAATTTCATAAAACCGGTTTTTTGATTTATCCAATACAGCAATAATGATAATCAAAATACATTATGCAAATTGTAAATGCATAAATTATTCACGAATCGTATTTTAGTTTAGCTTATTTTTTTTATAAATGATGATTTATTATCGTTTAAATGAGAATAAAGAAAGAAAAAAAAAATTGTTTTTTTTTTTTTTTTTTTTGGTGGATGATAAACCTATTTGATCAAAATTATTAAATTAGGAAATACCTTTGTATTAAGTTAAAAGTTTAATGACGCCATATTGTTTATGAAATAGATTTAAAAAAGTATAAAGTTTATTTTATTTCTTTTAAAGAATCTTTTTTCGAATGAATAATAAGAAATAATTTTAATATATTATGTATTATGTAATTATGTAAGTAAAAATATACCCGAAGAGTAAAAAAACCGGAAATTCACCAATCAAACATTAAAGATTATTAAAGATTATTAAAGATTATAAAGGATTAAAAAGAATTCAAGGTCACACATAACCCATGTAAATGTGATTTGTGTGACGTACACTACGGCCTTGTGTTACTCTTTCTCTCTCACTAAAGGTTCGTTTCTTGTTTAAGTATCAGGTTCCACGTTGACGATGGATAAATTCAAATAGTGGGGGATTAGGGAACTATTAGGGATAGTAAAAAAAAAAAAAAATATGTAGATAGTGGGGATTAAGTGGAGATTACATACAGGTGGGAATTAATGGAGATTAGTGGAGATAGTGTGTAGATAGCGGGGTGGCAATCTATTATCTATCTTTTAAATCTTTTAAGGTTTGGTTCTAATAAAGTTTGGTTAGCAAGTTCACGAGATCGTATACTTAATATAGATATATAACTAAATACGGTATATTGATTTATTCTATCAGTTTGTATATTCGATAGATTTTATTTTCTGTATTTATTGATTTAAACTCTGTTCAATTTAGTTCAATTTAGTTAATAAAAAAAAATATTTAAAAATATTCAGATGATTTTTATTGACGTTACATTTTTCTCATCGTCTTTTCAGGGAGGTCGATGTTTTTCAAGATGAAGACCAGGGGATCATGTTTTGAAATAATTCATTATTGATTATCTGTTATGATATTGATTTATTTCAGTATTTCATGTATTTGATGATGATTTATGATTTATTACTCTTACTTATATTTACTTATATTTACTTATATTTACTTATATTTACTTATATTACTTATATCAGTATATTACTCTTATTACTCTTATTACTCTTATTACTTTTGTCACTTTTGTCACTTCTTGTTTACTCGTACTCTAGCACGCACGTACGTACTTATTACCTATACATAAACGTACATATGCTGGTTCGTATATCGCCGTTATATAATTAAATTAATTGCTGACCCGTAGGTTTCATGTATTTTTGCACAGCCCTCATGCTAGTTGTTAACACTACGCCATGTCTGAAAAAAAAAAAAAAAAGGTTAAAAAAAATATAAATAAATGCTCTAAACTTCATTATCCCTCCTTTTCGAATCGTATGCAAACTTTTTAGCGGTTGGTGAAATTTTTTTTAAATTTCAGTATAAAAATTTTTAGTATAAAGTTTCAGTATTAATTTGATCAGCTAATAAATAAAAAAAAATATATATATATATATAATTTTTTACAATATATTGTGAATATATCAGACCAATCAATTTATTTCGGGTGTCAAACGGTTCGGCTCATAGCTTTTCTGTGTAATCGGTGTCTATCCCGCCAAAAAAATATCTGAATAAAACAAACAAGAGACAAAAAGGAGGTGTGTTCCGTTTAGTGTTTAGTTTACCTCCTTTCTTTCCTCTCTCTTCCGGAAATTGTCGTTTTCGCTCTTTCATTATAAAAAATATTTTTAGAGTTTTTATCGATTTAGACTCGGAACTTACCTTGGTTTTTTTTCTTTTTTTTTCTTTTTTTTATTATTATTATTATTCTTATTTTTTTTCATTTTTCATTTTCTTTAAAAAAATTTATTTTCCTTAATATTACTTTTTTGATTTAAAACCTTTTCAAAAGCTTTCCAAGTTTTATTAAGATCTTTTCTATTATTAATTTCTCTAGAAAAAAAAAAAACAAAAAAAAAAAAACAATATATACGTGAATTATATAAAGACTTATATAATAGAAGAATAATATTTTACATTGTCATATGAAAATTTTTTTTTATAAACCGTCTCATTTCGTCCAACTTGATCCTTAATACGGAAGTTTAACGGAAGTTATTAAGTTTAGACGGTTTGCATTTATAGTTTTCTTTCAAACAGGTAAGGTTAACCTCCGCATTTCATTTCATATGTACTCTAAACCTTAAAAGAAGCTGTATCGACTATCATTTGGCTTTATTGCTTCTTTTTTTGGTCACCTGCGTATTTTCTTTTTTGTATTTTCTTTCTCGGCCTCAATTTTTCCTATTTGGCAATTTATTCATGTTTACTTATATATATTTTATATATATATTGTATAATACTTATCTGTTATATATATTCATAATCTATATATATAGCCCACTTTGTCTTTCGAACTCGATTTTTAGAACTTGATTTTGTTAATCTTTTTTTGAAAATTTTTATTTTTTTGTTTTTTTTTATATTTATATATAATTTGTTTTTATATAATTGTCTTTATATAGTCGTCTTTTTAGTTGTCTTTATATAGTTTTCTTTTTAGAATTCAATATATATATATATATATTTTTTTTTTATACATTATTTAAAATTCATCATTTGAATTTGTCATTGTCATTACGAAAATTAATTAAATTTTCCCTTAATTAAATTTTTTTTTTTGTTTCATCAAATTATTTAATCAAAAAAAAATCTAAATTTAATTAATCCAAAAAATTTTAATCAATCCAAAAAAAAATTTTTTTTTTTTTCTCAATCATGTCCGAACAGTATAACGTTCCTCTTTCACCGCATATTTCCTCTACTCAAGTGCTATCTCAGGAAGATTCATCCACTACAATTGAGCTTATCTCCACTGATATTGCGGAAACTGATCAAGTTATTTCCACTGATATTACTGATATTACTGATATTGCAGAAACTGATCAAATTATTGTAACTGCAACCAAGGAAGTGCCTAATCTTGTCGATTCTATTACGGAAAATTTATTTTTACCTCCCCTTTCTCCTAATCAACCTTCGCCTATTTCCAACAATTCTGTTTCCGTGATAAGCTGTTCAGATAGCTATCCGGAAGGGACTGTTCATCATAAGAAAGGAGCTACCGAATCAAATAATCCTTCGAATCAATCGTTGAAATTTAATAATTTCTATTCTTCTACTTTATACGACCCTATCCGATTATCTAAACCAATGTCACTATCACAAAATTTAAATTTTGATATTATACACGTTACAGGCTGGGATGATAATTATCCTCCACGTCAATTACTACCAAATGATAATAATTGTAATAACAATGATGTTATTGGTATTAAACATGGAAAAGGATGGCAATCTCAAAAGTATTTTTCTTATTTTTTTTTATTATTTTTATTTATAATAATATAATAAAATAATAATTATTATAATTATTATTATTTATAATGATTATTATTATTATTATTATTATTATTATTATTATTATTATTATTATTATTATTATTATTATTATTATTATTATTTTTATATTTACCTTTCTTTTCATTTTTTTTTTTATTAGACGTTGCACATACCCACAAGAAATTATATTACGAGTAGCTTGTGGTCCTGCCCGTGTTCGAAGATTACAAATACTATCACATCATTATAAAATTGCTTCAAGATTAGAAATATATATAGGTTCAATACAGAAAAGAAAAGAAATGCCTGGAATGTCAAATAATGCTAGTGGTAGTAACATTGATGAAAAAAGGACTTTTTCTTGGAATAAATTACCAAAAATTGTTGATAGTGATGGAATGAGTTCTGATGATGGTGAAACTGAGGATGATGACTATGTAAAAGATGATTATGATCTCATAAAAACAAACGGTGGTCCTTATATACACTTCCGCCGATTAGGGTATATATAAATTGTTTAATACATAATTAATAATAATAATATTATTATTATTATTAGTAATAATTTTGTGTTAATATTAATATTATATATATAATATATATATATATATATAATATTTATAATTTGATATTAACATCAATTATTATTTTATATCTTTTACCTCTAATATTTTTCTAATATTTTTCTAATATATATCTTTAGGTACTGTGCTCTTGACAGTAATGAACGAGCTAATTATAAAGCCCGAGAATTAAAATCGGTAAAGCTTGACGCCGAAGGTGAATACATAAGATTGGTCGCTCGAAGTTGTCATGAAAATTTATTAAATCAATATAATCAAGTAAATTTTTTTAATCCATTAATTAGTTATTATTTTCATTTATTTTTTTATTCATTTTTTTCATTTATTAATTTTTTTTTAGGTCGGTATTGTGGCTATAACCGTCATGGGTGAACCGGTTGACTATTTACTCGCCGGCGAAAGTCAAAAGATTCCAATAGAAGTATGTGTTATCATATTCTTAAAAAAAAAAAAATATCCACAATGTTTTTTTTTTAAAATTATCTAATTTTTTTATTCAATTTTATATTTTTTATAATATAAAAAAATTTATATAAAAGCATGTTGACGACAGTCTGTCACGTGTAGCTTCACCCGAAACTTGTATCATTCCTGTCGTTCATGATGACACAATGATCGGCAGCAATACAAATGATCATCAAATTTATCATCAAAATTTTCCCTCTATATATTCCATTCTTCCCAACTCTTCATCAGCAAACGTTAGTTCTACCTCATTACCCGAACAAGAACAAGAACAAGAACCTGATCAAGATCAAGATAATATGCTTGCCGCAACTCCCTCTTCTTCAAACAATTTCTTATTGAACGCTAAAGAAACTGCTAGTTTGCTTGCTGCCTTTGACAGGGCGAAACAAACCGCTGTCAAAAGTATGTTAAAAATTTTTTTTTCATGTTATTTTATTTATACCTTTACTATTTTATAATTTTAATCTATATATTCTTATATATTCTTATATATTCTTATATATTCTTATATATTCTTATATATTCTTATATATTCTTATATCTTGTATTTTTCACCTATTCACACCAACAGATGAAGATTTCCGTTTGGCTAAAGTATTAAAATATTCAACTGAATTAATAAAAAAGGTATAATTCCATCTTTGCTTTTTATTCGCATATATATATATATATATATATATAGTTCTAAAAAGTTTTTCTTATTTGATACAAAAGTCTGCAGAAGATGTTTGCAAATTTGACTCCTTAAAAAAGCGTGCTATTGACGAAGAAGACTTTGACAATGCTGATAAGTACAAGGTAATTATCATTTATGAAAAAAATTTTTATGAAAAAAATTTTATGAAAAAATTTTATGAAAAAATTTTTTTTTATGAATAAAAAAAAAATAATGTAAAAACTAATGTACATTTTTTAGCGTGAAATTGAAGCTATTAAATCGTACATATGTAACTATTTAGAAGAAGAAGGTCTGGATCTTGATGAATCAGGCGAAGTCATTGTAATTGATGCAAATCCTGAATTGGCTGACATAATCGGATTAGCTGATGATACTTCTGAGGTTAGTAACAATATTTAAAAAAAAAAATCTTCTCTTATATTTCATAAAAAAAAAAAAAAACGAAATCCGATACTTCCTGCCCCTACTAGTAATAAACCAATGATGGTAATAATAATTACTATTATACATTGATAAAGGAATATTAGGTCAAGTTTATAGTATAAATATCTTATAAATTAAAGGGTCGAATATATTTTATAGTATCAATTTCGTTATATATACTTATGCATTTAAATTTTTATTATATATATTTACTCCTTTTTATTTATCATGTTATTTTATTATTATTATTATTATTTTTTTCGTTCGTTTACAATAGAATGGTCGGAAAAATTACAATGAATATGTTCCTTATACTCCTGGTGTACCTGGTGTACCCAGTGTTCCTTCTGGAGGTGTCTATCAAGAAAAACATCATGTCCCTATCGGTTATATAGATGTTCAACAACGTCAAAAAAGTCGTTCAAGCAGTAATTCTTCAACAACTAGAATGTCTTGTCCTAGTGTTGTTCATCCTCCACCATCTTTACATATTCCATTAAATCAATTAGATAGTAGTAATTCTTTTCCAATTGATAGGCCTCATCATCCTGAACCCGTAACCCCTATTACCTCTCATCCTACTTCTCCAACGATTGATCCAACTCATCAAATTCAATGGGAACCTTCTGTTGATGATCGTCCTTTACCTGCTTTATCTAAAGATAATCATGATCAAATACCTAATTCTCCTTTAAATGATCCTAATGAAAATCAACCTGAAGAACTTTCTGATTTAGCTCGTTCTGCATTCGATTTAGCTATTCAATTTTTTGGAGAATTTAATGTTGCTTGTCTTTTATCAAAAAAATTTCCTTTACGTGAATCTGCTTTAGCTAATTTTACTACCAGAATCGATATAGATCTTGGTGATGGTAAAGAAATTGAAGGAATTGATAAAGTATGTTATATAATTATAATATCTCTGTTTTTTGTTTTTAATAATAATAATAATATTAATAATAATATTATTATTATATTTTAAAATTAATTTAATTATATTCATCATATATTAATTATATATTAATTATATATTATTTCTACTATTATTTAATATTTTATGTTTCTTAGGTTGGAATAATAAAAGCCACTTTCCAAATTATAGAAGAAGCTTTAAATGATAATCCTGAGAAACTTACTTTACAAGCATTAAATCTTTGGGAAGCTCTTACAAAATTCTGTGTTCATCATCAAGTACCAACATCAACTACTTGGAAACTTGTTGATAGAACATATTCATCAAGATTATTTGCAAAAATATCTGATTCAAATTCACGTATAAAACAAAGCGCAATAAATTTATTTGTCTTACTTGCAAAAACATATAATGGTCCTGTTCATTCAATGACATTTTTAGTTCTTAAACCTGCTAAATTTAATAATCAACCACCAAAACAATCAAAAGCTAAAGTTGAACTTGTAACACGATTAGTTGAAGAATTTGGTATTGCGATAGATCCTCCAAAAGGAAAATCTGATAAAGATCTTGGTCTAAATCTTGAGGTATATACATATATATATATATTAATTATAATTATAAATTTTTAATATAATTAATATAATTTTAATTTAATTAATATAAATTTTATCCATTTAATTAATTTATCCATTTTTATTTTTAAATAGTCTGTCATGCAAGTTGCTAAATCTTATTTGAATAATAATAATGGCGAAGTACGTGATTCTGCCGTAAAATTAGTAGTTGAAGTTATTAAACGTGTTGGTAGAGAAAAGGTTGGAAATTTCATTAGCGATATAAAACCAATACTTTTGGAAAATATTTGGAATTTGGTTACTGAATATGAAGAAACTACCGGAAAAATAGCAGGCCAAGTTCCTTCTCCTCCTCCATCTCCTAAGATCGTTGCTGAAAAAGAAAAAATAGAAATTGAAGACCTTGAAGTAAATGAAGAATTATTAAAACAACCATTAGCTAAACGTGGAACTGTTGCTCGAATTGAACAAGAATTAATGGAAATAAGATTAAGGTTTAATAATACAAATAATTTTATCAAGGATGATTATAGTAAATATATTGCAAATTCGTCCCAATTAAAAGTTCAGGAACCTGAAGAAATGCAAGAATTAACTGAACAAGAGCAAAGAGAATTAGAGGAATTAGAAAGAGAAGAAGCTGAGTTATTACGGAAAAATAATGAAAATGTTGTCCCTGATAATGTCCCTGATAATTCTGAAATTCCTCCAAAAACTAAACCAATTACAAAAAGTACTGCAAAAACTGGAAAAAAAATAGCTTCTGCCCCTAGTAAACAAAGTACAAAAAGATCAAAAAATGATACTGCTCCTCCAAAAAAGACTTTAAAAAATACTCCTAACTCTAGAACTGGTTCATCATCTCGACGTGAACAAACTGAAGAAAAAAAGGTTCCAAGAAAAGTTTCTTCTAAATCAACTGATGCAACTAAATCTACTGATGCAACTTTATGTGAAGAACCTGAAGAAATTGTCCCCACTGAAGGACCAAAGGGTGACAGGTAAATTTTATTTCAAAACTATGTAATATCAAAATTATGTAATATCAAAATTAAGTAATAAATTTTATTATATTTATTATTATAGATTCTGCATCTTCTGTGATGAGTACAACGATAGTTTCACAGAAGAAAATTTGGTATCTCATTATTGGACTGAATGTCCGGTATTGACCAAATGCCGGTTATGTAATATAGTAAGTAAAAATTATTTTCATTCTATCATAATTAATAATCAAAATGCATTAATAATATCTAAAATAAATTTTATTTCATATATCTTGTAGATCCTTGAAATTTCTACTCTCGATGATCATATGTTAAACGATTGTGATAAACACAAATTTGTTAAACAATGTCCTACCTGTCGTGAAGTCATTGATGCTGATGATTATTTAGCACATGTTAACAAACAAATTTGTTTGCCTATCAGAGATGATATTGTTCGTTGTCCACTTTGTAAAACTGTAATTAAACCAGCAAACGAAGAGGGTTGGAAATCACATTTATTGGGTGCTAATGGATGTTCAAAGAATCGTAGAAAGCAAAATAATAAGTCTGATGTTCCTTCAACGGAAAATGCTGCTCCTAGTGGTAAAAAACAAGCAGTGAAAAAATCTGATATTGGTTCTAAATCATCTTCAGTTTCTAAAACTCTTAGCAAAAGTAAAGTTACAACGTCTAGTGGTAGTAGTAAAGACAAATTAAAGAAATCTGCAACAAAATCTTCAAAAGTCAGAAAGTAATATTAAGGAAAATAATAAAAAAAAAAAAAACAAAAAAACAATTATTTACGAAGTTTATTTTTTTATGAACGTTAAGTTGGACAAAAGAGGTAATTAGATTTTTAAGAATATTTAGCAATCAGGATGAGGAAAATAGTTCCTCATAAAAGACATTTTTCGGGGAATCGTATTATATTTATTTTATCTACTTTTTTTTTTTCGACATTTATTTATATAGTTTTAATCAATCCATTATCTATCTTTTGTTCAAATTTCTTTTTTTTCATTTATATTCTTTTTTTTTTTTTTTGCTTCATAATTAAGAACATTTTTTTCTTTTGTTCAAATTAAAA
>QKWP01002071.1:47360-67188 GCA_003550325.1 Gigaspora rosea | reverse complement strand
AAAAAAAAAAAAAAAAAAGGGTCTTGGGTTTTTTGTAAATTTTAGAATTTTGGTTTTTTTTTTATAGTTGGAAAATGCATGTTTTATATTTTTATTGGGCAAAATTACGAAATTTAATATGATGCCATTAAAAAAAACATATTGAATTTGTATAATTATTATGTTTATAAAAAAAATTTTGAGAATATATTAATTTTGATGTGATATAGTACATATTTAATTAATTTTAATAAAGGCAAAAATGGTGGTGGTGGTGGTGTTTATTTTTTGTTTAAAAAAAAAAATTTCATTATCGTTATCTAATCAATAATAATTGTCATTTCTAATCAATACCATATTTAATATTATTATTATTTCTTTTTTCATCTGAAAAACATATTGTCTACCTTATGCTTTTCATTATATTATTGGTTTCCGTTTACCAAATATATATTTTATATATTAAACCGTTATCTAATAAGGAATTGACATGATATTTATAATATACCCTTTGTAAATTAAAAAATTTTTTTAAAAAAAACGAAGTGAAAATCTCTCAAAAAACAGGTTAAATTCAATGAATTTTTTTTATTTGAATTCTACAGATTCGTTCATCGAATCTGACCAGATGGTTGTCAAAGTGTCTTCGCTCAAGGTTTAAAAAATTTCAATCTGCCAGACCAATTTTTGACGGGGGATATGAACTGTCGGAGCTAGGCCGACATTTAGTCATAGTAGTTAGTAGGTTCAATAGCAAAGTTATCAGTTGGGCTTTTTTACTTAATAAAATGCTATTAGTAAAATTTTTTAATGATTTAGGGCAAAATTTGATCCAGCCGACCAGGATTCCGATGTACTCTGACCCGGAATTTTGGTGATCTTTCTTTGAGTTAAGTTAGTTTTTTAAGAAACCAGATTGGATAAATTATTTAATATTTCAATTTGAATTTTCAAAATTTATTATATAATACAAATATTAAAATGTTTTTTGAGATCTTTATATAAAAGAATTTTTTAAAAGATTTGGTTTTTTAATAGTTATAAAATGCGCCTATAGTGTTCAATACCAATGATCACGTGTATAATTTATTATATTAAGAAAAGTTCAATATAATTCTAATAAAAACTTTTTTTTCAAAACATTTGCAAAATGAGCCTTTTTAATATGTAAGACCTATATCTAGAACAAATATAATTAAAAACTAATAACAGGTTTATATATATTGGTTTGTTTGAATTCAAATAAATAATAAAAAATATTTATAAAATAAATATTAATCAAAAATAATATACTAGAACAATACCTCTAGCTCTTTCAAAAAAATTTATTATACAACTCTTTTTGACGATCACTTGGACCAAATTTCCGACAGAAGAAAAACAAAAAGTTTTTTGATAGAGAGTTGCCTGTACTTTGTGCAGTAGGCTAACACATGTATACAGTTTTTAGAAAGGTCAACTTAGCTTTTCGAGTGACTCCTTTCGTATATTCGGCACGCAAGCCAGAAGTGATGCTGTATGAGATATTTTTAATAAAATATTTGGCTGGTGTTAACGCCCTTGTACAGAAAATTTTGGTGAAGATTAATAAAGTCTTTGTCGACAAAGTATCTTGTGGTAAAACAGTGGGGAATAACAAAAAAAAGAGTTTTATCTTGCCAAACCTTCTCTTAAGTTTGTTCTCAAGTCTCGTCTTCGGTCCACTTGGATTTTCGAAATTTCGCCAAAAAGTGGGCATCCTAGCTTACCCCTCCAAAAGATCGACAGTGTTTACTGTTTCCGATTTGGGAAAGTGCGTCGACCAAAAAGGAATCGGCTTTACGGGTGCCACGTAAGCCGTGGATCATTCTGGAACCATCAAGAAATTTCTATCACATGTTTTTTCTGTTGAGATGTAATTTGTGTGTTTTTGTTTTTGCATATAGTTCTTTGTTAGAGTTTTGTTACTTTAAGCAGTCTATATAATTTTTATCATAGCAAGACTGCCAACCTTTTTTGTTTTTCTTATCTTGTCTCTTTTTTCTTTTTTGTGTATACATTTTTGGATTTTGCTTAGGTTATATAATACTACCCCCTTTTTTTCATTTCCCTTTTTTTCTTTAGTCTATTTTTCTTGCATATAGATAGGGTTTTCAAACTCTCCTTGTCCTAGAGGCTAGGTAAGGAAGATTAAAAAAGTAGGCAATCTTGATATGGTATATGACAGCCTATCGGTAATACTTGGGATTAAAATTTCTAGTTAGGTAGAAAACCTGAGTTGAGGTTAATAGTTCGTTATGGCGGATCGTATTGGACATTGTGTCTGGTGAATTTTTGTTAAACAGAATGTAGCATTGCAGAGATAACAAAAGCTCCTTTTGCATAATTTGTATTTAGTTCATCAATAAACAAAGATAAGATTGCCGAAAAAAAAAAAATACCTCTAGCTCTTTTACAAAAAATTGGGTACTCTTTGTAATTTTAACCAATCAACCAGGTAGTATAATTTTCATATGAGCTGATTTGAGATCATTTGGCCTGGAAAATAAGTTTTAAAACTCATCTTTCAGGGTGAATAATCTGCAAATTTGACCAGAATTAAACCAAATTTGGGGGTCGTCTAAAGCCAGGTGCGTTCACGTGATAAAAAGCCAATCAAATCGCAAAATTTGATCTTCATGGATCAGCCTAACAAGACAAAAACAAAGAAAAAAAGTGAAAAATGCCAAAAATACAAAAAACGAGTGTCTAAACTTGTCTAGAAGAAAATGTCGGGAGGGAAGACAATTTTACTTATAAGTCAAGCTTTAACCCAATCCCTAACTAACCCTTACCCTAATTTTAATTAAATAATCAAAAACATATAAACGCACCTGGCTTTAGCCATCCTCCTAGTGTCACTACCCTAAAAAATTTCGCTACTAATTTGCCAACCAATCAGATTTCGAGATTAGGTGTAATGCAAAAAAACATGAAAAATCATTTACCTATGAAACTGCTTACTGTGCACTAACAAAAAGTTTTCCTTATAAAATTTTGGTATTATAGAGACTCTTTCTAACCTAATTTAATAGCAAACCCTAACACTAATTTAACTGCGAAAAATTTTTAGCAAAATTTTTTAGGTTGGTAATACTAGGGTCTTAGTTGTGATCGATAAGATCAGCCCATATGGGGTGCCTCATATTAAAAGGGCCCATCTTGCAATTTTTTTGAAAAATGAGTTTTTATTAGATTCATGTAAATTTCGACATGGTTGACATTTTTCGATTATAAATGAAGGTTGATTTGCATAATAAAAAACGGAGGTAATGTAAAAGAAAAATTACACGAGTCTGCCTAAGGACATGCACATCACGAGATTACCCAATAGTCACCTGTTATATTTAACCAATCAAAATCGTGAAATTTGCTTAATTCCAGATCAGTCCGAAAATTAAAACAAATGATTAAACTCGATTATCTCAAAATAAGCTATATGGCCTTTTTAATATGAGGCAGCATAGCAGAAGTTCGTTTTGATTGGCTAAAATTTGAATAAATATGATTGGCAACGATCATTTATTTATACAGTCAATTGTAATTTTTAAAATACTTTTATTAGTAAAAATCGTCATGCCATATAAAATTTTTTTTGTAATACGTGACGAAACAATAAACTTAAGCAACCTATTTTTCGTCTTTAAACCTACTGTTTTCAACGAGAGATATAGTGAGATAAGGTAGTTCAAAAAACTAGATGAGAAGTGAATATTTTGAAAGGTCGGGAAAGTGGTTTGGCGATCTAAGCAATTAGTAAGTGAAATTGTGAGATGTTGTTTTAACTGGGCTTGTTTACCTTACAAGTAAAAAAAAAAGTACTATTTTGAATTACTATTCTAAAACCTTTTATTGTATATATTTAGACTATGAATATAATTTATAAAATAACGTTTATAGATACAAAAAGTTGTAATAGTGGTAGTGTTTAGGGTTTTTGAGTATGCGTAATAATGTATTGCGAAGCTGATTTAAAGTATTTTTTTGTAAAATAATATATTTATCGTGTAATAAATAATATAGATATATATTTTGTGAAATTTAAATTAAAACAGTAATTATTAAACTGTATTAAATGTACTGTAAAAGCGTCTTTAGAGAGTATTAAAAGTTCATAATAAACTTTATCCGGGTATAGCCGGTAATCTATCCGAGATGTGATCGACATTTTTCCGGGGTATTTTAACAACCAATCAAAACGAACTTTTGCTATGCTTAAAAAAACAGGGATAGCTCTAAATTTTTATTAGAAACATCTACTGCGTCCTAATTAAACATGAAATTTTACTACCGGTAATAGCCACTACATTTTTCTAATCCTAACCCTGATTATAATGCAGTTTTTTTAGGTTTAATTTTATTATTTTACATGTAATTTTTTTTACTTAGAAACAAACATTTGTTTTGACTATCACATTATACCTAGTCCTAAATTTTGATTGGTCAAAATTACAGGGGAACCTAAGATTGCTGAAAAGCCGTTATCAGTCAAGCAGATAGATAACCGAATTGTAAAAAAGCATATGAAATCAAATAATAAACAGCTTAATTAAGAAATTTTTAATAAAATCAAATTAACAAGTTTAATCTTAATTAACAGGAATTTATACAATCGATAGCAACAGAATTATCAGAATTTGGCTTTTAAAAAATCTGATAATCTTGGATTTTATTATATTAAAGGTAGAGGGTATGTCAATCATTTTTCATATAAGGTAAATAGCGATTTTTTTGTGTGTAATGTATTGTTACACAAATGAAAATCAATCGCCCAAATGCATATCTGGAATATTCGATGGTAAAACATATATCTAATTCGATCTCGATTTTCGATCTTGGTCTCAATCTTGCTCAAAAAATTGCAGAACAGAATTATGTTGCCAGTTTATAGTATTTTTAATTCTTGTGAACAAATCTTTTTTCTGTTTTAAATAAATAGGTAAGTTCATAATATAACGACTTATGCATTATTTATAATATATACACACAGTTTATAATACTGTATTAACAATATTTTTTTTTTTTTTAGCATTATATAGTTATGAGATTTTGCTCGGGCAGGTACTTTTATTGTTTTTGAATATCGTTATAGTAAACAAAATTAGTTTATTTTATATTAAAATTTATTATTATCTTATCATAGAAAGCTACTAATACTGGTCAGCTTATCTAGATCGTTTTTTTCCTTTTTGTGAGTATACCCAATATTCCCAACACTCTTTTTTTGCATTTTCTTTAGCATTTTCAGAAATTCCTACCACGACTGTACTGCATGATAAATATTGTGTCGTTTTAGACTTCTGCAACCATATTTCTTGCTTGACCAGATTTTTACAAACCAGATCATTGAGAGCAATTCGTGCTGTTTCTTTAGGAATTAAAATTGTTGGCGGCTTTTCCTCATATAACTTTACTTCTCTTGAATCTCTTTGTAATGTAAGTTCATTATATTTATTTTTTCGAATTTTATCTGTATTTGATCTACTAAATACATCAACAATATCATCAGGCGAAACTTCTATCAAACTATTCTTTGTTAATGCCTCTACTACTTCTAACATTTCTAAAATTTCTGAGGAAGCATCAGTAAGTTGTGGATTTCCTTATTTCTTTTTTGACAACTGTCACAGTTATTGCATTCATCATAAGAAGATAATAATTCTGGCCAGAGATACTTGCACAAAAATCGCTGACAACAATCATATTGAGTTGTGCAAAAGGCTATTACATTAAAAAGTTCTTTTTGCATAGCTTGTAAATATTTTTCACATATAGGATTTACATTTTCATTATCACTTACATGTTTTATATAGTTAAAACAATGTATATTTGAATTAAATTATACTGTATTAAAATTACTGTACCTTTGATTTTCAGCAATTATTGAGTAATTGGTTCAAAGATCTTTTAGTCCAAAAAATATTACACTTGTTGCTAGTTGCCCATTACGCCCCGCACGACCAGATAGTTGTATAAGATCAACTGCAAAAACGACATAGTGTTAATATCAATTTAAAAAGCAATATATGAAAAACATACTTAGTGTCATAGGAAAATTATAATGTAATATCAAGCAGATGTCTGGTATATTTAGCCCCATTCTGAATGCAGTGGTTGCTATCATTACATGTGTCTTATTATCTTCCCATTTTTCTAATGCATATTTTTTTTCTTTACTATTTAGACCTCCATGATATATATTTATTGAATGGTTAGGCAATTTCATCTGAAGGATATCTCTTATTTCTTCACATTCATTTTTTCGTGCACAATATATAATCGATTTGCCATCTTTAATATTACAAATTATTTTTGCCATCTCCTCAATTGTTGTATCCTTTCTATCTTTTTTTGATACAACTTCATACCGAATTTCTTGGCGCAATAATTTTGTATTATGGATTATTTCAAAATTATTTCGTTCAATATTTAGAGTTTCACGAATAGCCTCAATATGTGTGCTTGACGCAGTTGCAGTTAATAACAATAAGGGCACAGTTGGATATCGTTGTTTAAGAAATCCCAATTTTCCCCAAGATTCTTTATCAAATTAAATAGGTATAACAACTAAATATAATATATATAGTAATCAATGTTATTACTTACCGGAAATGTTGATAACTTAATACGCAGTGTACTTCATCTATTACCAATTGTAATTTTTTTTCCTGATATAATTTATCTAAGAACATTTGAAATCGTTTATTTAGCTCGATTTTTTCAGGAGTTACATATAGTACTTTCAAAAAGCCTATTGCAATTTCTTCAAAAATTTTTTTTTCGTGTGTAGCTGTTTCCATTGTGGAAGCATATAAAGCTGCAATAGGGACTCCAAGGTTTGTTAAACATGTCTATAGTTAATTTGAATAAATTTAATATTTGAAATAAATAAAATTTAGATACTGCTACTAACCACTTGATTTTCCATTAATGCTGTTAAAGGACTGATAACGATAGTTAAGCCGTCAAATAATACGGCAGATAAGACAAAGCACAAAGATTTGCCACTGCCAGTAGGCATTAATACGAAAGTATCTTTATGATTTTGAGTATATTTTTCTATAGCTAATTTTTGTTCCAATTTTAATGTATCAAGTCCGTATATTTTTTTTGCAACTATTGAAATTTGTTTTTCAAAATCATTTACGAGAAAATATATTGCTTTTGATATATAGGTTGAATCTATAATTCGGTCCAACAGACCAAGATTTAAAAAGGTATCGCACATGCCACATAGCCCTGATGAATGTTGCTTTTTAAATGCTTGGCAGCCTTGACATCTAATTATCGATTCAAAATCTTTGATTAGATAGCCGAATTATGAATAGAAACTATTTAAACGTAAGCGCTCTTGTCCTTTATATTTATAAGGAATTAAATCCTTTATATTTAAATATAAATTTATTAGATTAACAGTTAATAAATACATATTTATGTATTTATTAATATGTTTATTTTTATTAAGTTTATACCTGAGCAAAATTAAATCCTTGTAATTCGTTTTTTTCATTCGAATAGATGTTAGCACGTTCAGTATTACGTAAATGAATATTTTTTACATTATGAACTTGTTGATCTTCTCAAATATTTTCCATTTGTTCAATATTAATTTTATCTTGTATTGTAAAAGATTCAGAAGTATACCTGTATCAAATAGTTTCCAAAACCTTGGCATAGCCATCATTATGATGAATAATTGCTAAAGCATGCCTCCCATTAAATGATTTCCAAAAGTCTATTTTCTTATCAAGGTAAACTAATTTAACTCTGTTGAATGCCTTATTTATTGAAGTGCGATAAGTAGTTACTAATCCTTGACCAACTGGTAGTTTAAAAATTTTTTCTAACATCTGTCGAAATTCTTTAATTTGAACTTGTGAATAATGCTTTAGTGTTGGATCTTGAATACATAATTCAGAGTTGTCTTTTATCCAACAAACTTCAGGCCAACACAGTGAATGATCATCTTGCAAATGGTGTATTAAGCCATCTATTTGAACATCCTGAAGTTGTGTTTGAGTTGGAGTAATTTCATCAGGGTTTTCTTTACGCAATTCAGCCGTATAGACACAGCCATTAAAATAACGCATTATATGTTGTTCGAAATTATGAAATTTTTGGGGGATGGCTAAAGCCAGGTGCGTTTATATGTTTTTGATTATTTAATTAAAATTAGGGTAAGGGTAAGTTAGGGGTTAGGGTTAGGCTTGACTTATAAGTAAAATTGTCTTCCCGACATTTTTTATTAATGCTCCTAGACAGGTTTAGACACTTGTTTTTTGTATTTTCGACGTTTTTCACTTTTTTTCATTGTTTTTGTCTCGTCGGGCTGATCCGTAAAGATCGAATTTTACGATTTGATTGGCTTTCTATCACGTGAACGCACCTGGCTTTAGACGACCCCAATTTTTGGTAGGTCGGGTTTACTAGAAAATTAATTTTTAATACTATATTTATTTTTATTATATCATAATTTACTCAATTAACTTTTATTAAAAGGGTTATTTTGCCAACAATAATCTTGCCAAAATGTTTTTTTTACTAGCAGGTAAATTTACCAAAATATTTGTTTAATTTTCAATTATACTTAAATTTTGACAAAAGTTAGTTTTTAGTAATTTGAACTGAAATAAATTTGGAAAATTTATCTTCAGTCAAACAAAGCCTTCAGCAAAATTAATTAGCGAATCAAGATATCAGTAAAATATAGCTAGGTATAAGCAGAAATGATATTTTGCTATAACTGATTTATACCCTGCGATCTTGATATAGTGACCAGGCATATAATTTTGGTAAGTTAAATATAGCCTATTAAATTTATACTTACATAGTGATTTACAAACATTCTTGCTTATATGCTTCAAATCGGCATATATTCGACTGACAATTTGCATATTGGCTAATGTTCTGTTAGTATCTAAGTCTCCATCTACAACTATTTCTAAAACAAAATCATATTTATCTAAATAGAGTTCTATTTCATTCAGAACAGCGATGAGTATACAATATTCCATTTGACAGGAACTTTTTTCAAAATTTCCTTCATAAAGATTAATAGTTTTTCCTGTATCTCGATTTATGCTACGTGCTTTTTCAACAGTATGAAAAGCAATTACAGGTTTGTAAGAAACATCTAGTTTTAAATTTTGAATATAAATTTCTGTTAGTTTTCATTATTAAATTAACATCTAAATTTATAAATAGTATACCAGGTAAGGATTCTTGAAAAATCAATTCTCCACTTGCTTGTCATGCATTACGCCATGTGATCACGAGCAATCAAAACTTACAGGTAAATAATTGGCATTTTTTTGTTTCATAAACTTCAAAGCTTTTTCTAACCAAAATAATGTGGACTCTTTAGCATTTTTTACCAAATGTGGAAATAATGGTGTTTGATACAAATAATAATTTTTTCTACAGCTTTGACTAGTGATTCCGATACATGAAAAAATGCTTTGTAGAGAATGATAAGTAATACCACCCGCTAAAGCTGCTGCTGAAAATGCTTTTGTAAAGCGAATATTTTTTGGTTCGTTATCATTTTCTATTATTCCGCTACATAGATGGCAAATAATTTGACATTTTACTGAAAATCCAATTGTATCAACTAGATGTGTACGTTTGGAGATTTGAATGTTACCACAATTAGCACATGGTTGCGAAAAAACTAATATAAGATATTGTCTTGAATCTACTAAAATAGTTGATCCGAGCTTAGTTTTATTAATATTTTCATCTATTATACTTTTAATAGATCGGTTGAACTTTCTTCAGTATCAAATTGTTCATCATTATTAGTTAGCTCGGTAATTTTTTGTTGAAGTTGTTTTATTTTTCGATTTGAATAAAGCTCGAGCACCTCTAAGGCTGTATCTATTTCTCTCACAATCCATGTTTTATTATCACGCTAAAAAGAAACCTGAGCCCAAGGTTTTTGTTGAATTAACTCTTGATACCAACAATATATAACTTCTAAATTATAATATTAAATTAATAGGGTAATAAAAATTAACATACGTATTATTTTTATTTACCAAAGATAAAGTAAATAGTTATAACAATAGTAAAAAAAAATTGTCGCGCTAGTGAAAATTGGATCGAAATTGTCTTTTACTTTTTATTTACCAATAACAATAGTAAAAAAAAATTGTCGCGCTAGTGAAAATTGGATCGAAATTGTCTTTTACTTTTTATTTACCAAAATATAAAAAAGTATTACAGTAACAATAGTAAAAAAAAAATTGAATTATTATCGTGTTAGTAATGCTTCCAGCAATTCGGAATGACTCTTCAATTCTTAGATATTCGGGTCAGAGACTTTTACAAAAAATTTAAATAACAAACTTAAGGATAATAAATAGTTAGCTTTATATGAAGTCACGAAAAACTACGCGCTAGTGAAAAAAAAATTGGATCGAAATAGTATCACGGCATACTGGAAAGGGCCATGAAAAAGGCTGTGTCGGCACATATTTGATATCTTGATATAGAATTATATTGTTATATGTATAATTATTAGGGTTGTTAATGGAGCAATATACTCCGGAGCAACCCGGGTTATACTCCAGTCTAAAGTTGGAGTGGGTTGAGATTTTAACAATTATATAATAACCCGGAGCAAAGTTATTTCTTATAACCCGGGCTACTCCATATGGAGCAGACCTGGATTATGCTCCGGGTTATGCTCCGGGTTATACTTCGGGTTATGCACCGGGTTATGCACCGGGTTATGCACCGGGTTATGCTCCAGGTTATACTCCGGGTTGTACTCCGGGTTGTACTCTGGGTTGTACTCCAGGTTATACTCCAGGTTATACTCCGGGTTATACTCCGGGTTATACTCCGGGTTATACTCCGGGTTATACTCTATAGGGTAACTTTCTCGTGATTGGTCAATTTTTATACAATTGAATTTTTTTTTAAATGTAACCGTTGGTTCGTAATACGTACTATATCAGATATATTAATATATTTTATTTAATATTATTACGAAGCTACTATTACTTTCAAGCTTTTTATCATACAAATTATTACACTTTTGCGAGTTAATTAGGAGCTTCAATGCTTATATATATTACACATTACTATTTTTCTGCTTACCTATATATGATGAATCCCAGAGATACCCAAGAAACTTGAGGCTTCATTTGTAAAGAGCCTTTCATAGATTAAATATTCGATTACTTAAACACGAGAAAACGGTTGGTAAGTAGTTTCATATTTCGGGATCTTGAACTTAGTAAGTTCAAAGTTGGGTTTTTGGCATTATTTAAGAATGCAATAAAAGGTTAGTATGCATTTAAAAAGTAACAGTAACCAGGGAATTGTTTTACTCAAATGAGAAAAATTACTTAGTGATGTAGCCACCACAAAAAATGAAATTAGCCATCGAAGCAATTTTAATTACTTTTTTGATTAGAGAAAGAGTAATAGTGTCAAATATTTTAATTTGGCATTTATTGCACACTAAGTCATGAAATTCTTTATAGCAACCGAGAGAACAAAATTGGTGGCCGTAGTCGTCCCTATATGTACTGAAAAAATTTCACCGTGGCTTGATTTTGCGTTACGGAATGTCAGAGTAGCCAACACCTAATTCTTTTATTTGCCATATTAAGTTAACCGTTGGTCTTTCGTGCCTTTATCTCATCTAAATATGAGGAGGTATCCGAACCGGATTGGGAAGTTCCTAAAGAGAATATTCAGCCAAGTAATTTTGGTTTCGTTATCGCCTTAGTTTAAAGAAGCAACTGATTAAGGTCTAAAACTAGTATAACTAAGTTTCCAAAAGCCATTTTTCCGAAAAGGCATAACACCTAGTTAGCTGGCTGATTTATTCGGCATTATATATTTTCGGGAAAATGGCTTCGGTATAGTAATCTCTGAATTAGATCAATTAATTGAGGTTCAGATGAGCCAATTCATTTTCTGGATTGTGAATAACTAACTGGTAATATGATCATTTGATCTTCATTTACTANCGTTCTATAACAATATAATTTTGTTTTTTTGTTTATTTTTAAAAAAAATATTTATATCTCAAAATTTTTATTATATATTAATATTCAAATAAAATCCTAGGTCTTACCCTAATCCTAAAGTAATTAAAATTTATTTTTTGGTTTATAAAAATTTATTTTTGTTTTTGTTATATAGATTTGCAAATCTAATTAGTAATAATTGTTAATATATTGATATATAAATAACAAGTATCTGTAAGGCACCACCGCACCCCTTTCGTGATTTAAATTATATTATTATTAAAATTTTTGTCACAAACTCTGCTATCTATTTTAGTAACATATAGTATGTGAATAAAATTAGTTTTCATTGGAATTATTATGAATTCTATCATAAATTATTGTAAATAATTGTATTACGAACTTGTCATGCCAGTAATATGTAGTATGTTGTTAATAGGGTCCGTAGTGGACTAGATCAAGCTGGGATCGGGCCTGCTCAAATTTGTACCTAAAATTCAGAAATTAGTGTTGTAATTTATTGCAACCTATCAGATCAACTATATAATAGGACAATATACGTATTGACTAATAAATTAAAAACTTTATATTTAATTTATTTTTTAATTTTTATATTTATATTTACTGTATTTACAATTTTAATTTATTTTTTTATTACAAGATTGCAACGAATAATAATTTACTATCACTATGCTTAATAACTAAATAAAATTTTATTTATATATTGCGTTGTTGGGCAGTTTTGAGACACTTGTATAAAACCAAATATAATATCAAATAGTTTATTTATAAGGCATACAATCAATTTTTTTATTATGAACGAATAGCCCAAATATATACTACAAGGTTAATTTTTTCTTTTGCACAAGAAGGAATTAAAATTTGGGGCAGCAATCATATTTTTTTTGTCAAAATTAAGGTCTCCATTACCGGATGGAAAGATCAGGAAAAAATAAATATCAAAAATTGAACAATCGGTACAATTGGGATCTAAAAAAATAAAAAAAAAAATTAAAAAAAATTAAAAAAATGGGTCAACAGGTAATGCAAAACGCAAATTAATTTTGCATGGCCTAATCATACAAGCGTTAAACTGAACAGAATTAAACTTTATATTTCACTTAAAACACAATCGTTAAAGTGAACTGAATTAAACTTTATACTCATCCCTTGTACTGTCATTACAGCTATAGTGCCTAATCACCAAATAAGAGGCCCTTGTATTGCTAAATAGTTGTGGAACCCATCTGTACTTACCAATAACTAAGCAAGCAATAATATATTGTCCTAGAAATAGGGTTGTTAATGGAGCAATATACTCCGGAGCAACCCGGGTTATACTCCAGTCTAAAGTTGGAATGGGTTGAGATTTTAACAATTATATAATAACCCGGAGCAGAGTTATTTCTTATAACCCGGGCTACTCCATATGGAGCCGATCTGGGTTATGCTCCGGGTTATACTCCGGGTTATACTCCGGGTTATACCCTATAGGGTAACTTTCTCGTGATTGGTCAATTTTTATACAATTGAATTTTTTTTTTAAATGTAACTGTTGGTTCATAATACGTACTATATCAGATATATTGATATATTTTATTTAATATTATTACAAAGCTACTATTACTTTCAAGCTTTTTATCATACAAATTATTACACTTTTGCGAGTTAATTAGGAGCTTCAATGCTTATATATATTACACATTACTATTTTTTTGTTATCTATATATGATGAATCCCAGAGATACTCAAGAAACTCGAGGCTTCGTTTGTAAAGAGCCTTCCATAGATTAAATATTCGATTACTTAAACACGAGAAAATGGTTGGTAAGTAGTTTCATATTTCGGGATCTTGAACTTAGTAAGTTCAAAGTTGGGTTTTTGGCATTATTTAAGAATGCAATAAAAGGTTAGTATGCATTTAAAAAGTGACAGTAGCCAGGGAATTGTTTTACTCAAATGAGAAAAATTACTTAGTGATGTAGCCACCACAGAAAATGGAATTAGCCATCGAAACAATTTTAATTACTTTTTTGATTAGAGAAAGAGTAATAGTGTCAAATATTTTAATTTGGCATTTATTGCACACCAAGCATGAAATTCTTCATAGCAACTGAGAGAACAAAATTGGTGGCCGTAGTCGTCCCTATATGTACTGAAAAAATTTCACCGTAGCTTGATTTTGCGTTAGGGGAGTAACAAAAATCAGGTGATTTTTTAGGAGGGGAGGGTGTAAAAAAAGTTGAAATTATATATAAGAACCTGACTATTTATATATTGAGGAAGAGGGAGGGGGGTAGGCCTCTGATAAAAAATAATCAGGTGATTAATGACACTGCCCTTACGGAATGTCAGAGTAGCCAACACCTAATTCTTTTATTTGCCATATTAAGTTAACCGTTGGTCTTTCGTGCCTTTATCTCATCTAAATGAGGAGGTATCCGAACCGGATTGGGAAGTTCCTAAGGAGAATATTCAGCCAAGTAATTTTGGTTTCGTTATCGCCTTAGTTTAAAGAAGCAACTGATTAAGGTCTAAAACTAGTATAACTAAGTTTCCAAAAGCCATTTTCCCGAAAAGGCATAATACCTAGTTAGTTGGCTGATTTATTCGGCATTATATATTTTCAGGAAAATGGCTTCGGTATAGTAATCTCTAAATTAGATCAATTAATTGAGGTTCAGATGAGCCAATTCATTTTCTGGATTGTGAATAACTAACTGGTAATATGATCATTTGATCTTCATTTACTAACATAAAGCATATATGCATTAACATGTCGTGTGAAAAAATATTATATAGCATTTTACTGATATTAGTGTAGATCAGACCATTTGTGTGTTGATGGTTTCATGGTGCACATTCCTTTGCTTAGTATCTTTTCGACCTGTTGTTTATGCGTCAACTCGAATTACTATTTTCCTATATCAACTATCGCTCAACCACAAAAGACCTCAATTAATGACCAACCCACTCCAAAGAACCCGCTATTTTCATAATTATATCAATATCACATGTTCATGTTGATGACCAGTTTGTCATTATATTGGCGGGAAACCACCAGCCAGTGCTAAGTCACACAAACTCGATTGCTTACATTCTCAGCGCAATATTAATTGCACATATCCCGTTTCAGTTTTAATAATGCATTCATAAACAAAAAATTCAACTTTGGTATATCAGACCGAATCGTTCTAGCAAAAATTATAAGTATGGAAATTTTTGTTATATAAAAAAAAAAAAGCAATGAATTGACACGTGTTATTTTTCTTTTTTTTTATTCATTATATTCGAATCAATCTTTATCACCTTGTATTACATATTTTCTTCTTCAACACTTTGTTGATTCGCGAGGGTATGGCTTCGTGACTTGTGAAATTCATTATTATAAATGTCTAAATATACTAAAAAAAATTTTGATCTTCAATATAACTCGAAATTCAAGCTAATACCTTTAAGGTGGCGTAGCAGAAGAACTGCACATGCCTAAACAAGATAGGAATAACTTGGAATGCAAGTTTATTATATCGAAAATTTTACGAAGAATCACAGGATGATTGTTTATACATGACAATTAAAAAAGCATCTGGCTTTGAATTTAATGTGCTAACCTGGACCATGAAGGGGCTCAGGTTGCGAACGCATTGAATTCAAAGCCAGATGTTATTGAATGCGAAACATCCAGTAACAGATTTATTTTTCTTTTTATTTATAACAAATAAATCACTTGAGCTTAATCGAAGCCTATTTGGCGTATAAAATAGTACTTTACGACCTACATTTATCATTAAAAAAAAACCAAATGTAAATAATATACTCGATTTCAGAAAATTTTAATTTTAAGGTTTTAACGCAACTGCGTCGTGCTGCTACCCTAATACAGTAATATAGATATCTTTTAAACAATATAAAAAGGTTTTGAAAACCGTTTCTTTCGAGAAATGGTTCTCAGAAAATCGTACCATTTATGGTGTCAGTAAAATGGTGTGTATAACCTTTTGGGCTAAGTTGCTAAGTAACAAACAGGTTTTAGATCTTTACGCATATGTGTGTGTATTTTTAAAAATATCTGGTTTTTATAAATTTAAATTTTCACATTAATTCTAGATTCTATTCCAATATATATATATGATATATTTATTTATAAAATTTAAATATATATATAATTTACAATAACGATAATAGAAAAAAAAATTGTTATTTAGTGTATAATGTACACGGTAAATCGAATTGCACTATTTATGTCTTTATAAAAATATTTCCTGTATAAATTTAGATCTGCTTCTAATTTTAATTTGATGATAGGGTGCACCAGATAATAATAATATAATAAAAAAAAAGATGAGAAAAAAAAAGATGCGCACAAAAAAAAAAAATTTTGCAAAAAAAAAAATATTTTACAAAAAAAAAAAAAAACAATTTTTTTCGCAAAAAAAAAAAAATTACAATTCTAAAAGAAAAAAATTTTCAATATCAAATTTCTTTTTCTTTTTTATCACACACTTGCTGAATCCAGCTTTTAAGACACATAGCTGCTCATGCAATATCTGGTTTTAAATTACATCGAATTTTGGTTATCATATTTGTAGCTACGGAGAATGCCTGTTCTGAAGGCACACTTGAACCCTGTATACTTAAATAACATGATGCCATTTTTGCTAGAATGGAAAAATCTTCATGAAAATGACGCTACCAATCTAATGGATTTGTTGTAGAATCGACAGGTAAAGCAAGATATCGAACAATTTCATCCTCAACAGGTGCTTGTACAGTATCTTGTTCTGAAATTAAAGATTCAAAAAATGATCGTTTATTTTTTTTTGTCTGTAAATTATGAATAGATTGTGCATCAGTATTGTTCTTATATAATTCTACTCTGTTATTCAAAAGTTTTACGGCATTTTCACGCTTATTTAGATCAATAAAAGTTTTAGTTTTTGAGTGCAGGTCGAGTAAAGTACCAATTGTAGTTGAATCATTAATATATTCCCAATATTCTTGAAGTTTAAAGTTAATTGATTCTGCTACCATATATTCGTCTAAATTAGCGTGAGTTTGAATAAATAAATCTAAATGCCATAACAAACCGATTATAGTTAGTCTTACATCACTTATTGTAGAATATGTTGAAGTTAACAAAATTTCAGTTGCTATAAAAATTGGTTCGAGTAACTGAATCATATTATTAATTACTAGCCAGTCATCATCTTGTAAGTATAAAGAAGAAAGGTCTCTATTTTTAATAACAAAAATATCTAACATGTCTCACATTTTAAGGAATTTTTTTAGCATTATATAGGTGCCATTCCACCTTGTTTCTACATCCAAATCAGGTTTTAATTCAGTCACATTTTTTTGTTGGTAAATTTTTTTTAAGGAATCACTAAGGTTTGTTGAATTCTGAATTTTTATTACAAAATCTCGAACTTTTTTTATAACAGGAGATACCAGCTGCAAGCCATGTTGTACAGCAATGTTAAGTATATGTGTGGCACAACGTTGATGAACTAATTCATGATTATTTAAATTTTGTTTAAGTTCTCGTCCAGCAGCTATCATAGATTGTGCATTGTCAGTCGTAATACCTAACAATTTATTGGTAATTTTAGCATGATCTAACACTTGCATAATAGCTTGTTGAATGTTCACAGCAGTATGTTGCCTATTAAGAGGAAGAAGATCAAGTAAAAAATGTTGTAATTGCCATTTATCATTAATAAAATGAACTGTAACACCGAGATATTATTGCATTGTAATAGAACTCCAAATATCACATGTGATGATACTTTTTTAGGCTTTTCAAGTTCTTCTAAAATGATTTTGCGCATATGATTATATTTATTTAAAATTTCAGTTCGTATAGTTTGTCTACAAGGTATTAAATATCGAGCATCAAGTGTATTTATCATAGTAATAAAGTAAGGATTGTCAACAATAGAAAACGGAAGCTGACAACAAACTATAAAGTCCACAATTTTATCCGTAAGTTGTAGGTGTCGTTGATCTGTTCTTGAATAAGGTTTACCCACAAATTTATCAAGAGTACTTTGTCGATTACTGACTATATTACTATGTTTGTTATATAAATGCTTGGCCAGAGTTCCTGGTTTATTGGTTGGCTTGTATTTAAGGTTGCATATTGTACAAATAAATGTTTTAAGCTCATTTTTAGTGTTATATTCTTTCGTAAAATGCTCCCAAACCCAAGAAGCCTCTCGTGTATTAAGTGAAACTGTGCTAAGTTCAGTTTCTTTACTAATAGTTGTTAATTCGTTAGTTTGTTCAGTTATTATACTTTCTGCTAAATCAGTATCATCAGTTTCAAAACTATTTTCAGTTTGAAAATCATATTGAATATCTAATTCTGACATAAGTATTTATTAATAAAATAAAATTTGCTTGCTATATATTCAAGTAAGATGATTGTGTAATATTAAATGTTTTTAATAAGAAAGTTATATGGTTACTTTTTTTTACAAGATGGTAAAATTGAAGAATATTATAAATAAAAACTTGAATTGATCAATTCATTATTTATATCATTAAGATAGATAGGTTCAATAAAGAAAATTCAAAATATTATACAATTACACGCATCAATATAATGCTTAATTGGAAACAGAATCAACGCCCTCAGGCATCAATTTTTTGTATTGGTATTGTTAGGATCAAATAATCAAGCTTTTACATGAACAATTATGAAGTTATTAAATATTATTTCATGCTTGATGTTGAAATTTGAAAATATTTTTTTGGAATTTGGACTAGACTTTGACATCTAGTCACAATAATGAATAGTGTGTAATCGTTATATTTTGGATAATTTGTCAAAGCGAAAACTTACAGAAAATGTGATTGACATATTAGCTACTTATGCAACCGATATTAGTCATACTTTAACTGTAAATTTTCGCTTATACCAAATTACCCCGAAGATACTTGATTTTTTTTTAAATTAACCCAAGAAACGCCATAGATGCTATCTACTTTCTATATAATTTTTACGTACTGTACAAGTTCAGATGCAGATAACGTTTTATCATCTATATTNACTATCTACTTTCTATATAATTTTTACGTACTGTACAAGTTCAGATGCAGATAACGTTTTATCATCTATATTAAATATGTATAGATAGTCGTACTCTAACTGAATTAATGTAAGTAAAAGTACATCGTTCAACAGAGCCTTTGTCTAAAATATTAATTATACAAAATTTACTTTTCGAATTAAAAATTTCATAAACAACAGAATATTGAAATTGCCATTATAAAAATATATTTGCTATATGAATAGTGTGTAATAGTTATATTTTGGGTAATTTGTCAAAGCGAAAACTTACAGTAAAAATGTGATTGATATATCAGCTGCTTATGCAACCGATATCAGTTATACTTTTACTATAAATTTTCGCTTATACCAAATTACCCAGAAGATACTTGATTTTTTTTTAAAAAAACCCCAAGAGACGCCATAGATGCTATTTACTTTCTATATAATTTTTACGTACTGTACTTGTTTGTTTGAAGATCAGATGCAGATAACGTTTATTATCTATATTGAATATGTATAGATAATCGTACTCAAACTGAATTAATGTGAGTAAAAGTTACATCGTTCAACGGAGCCTTTGTCTAAAATACACTAGCGATCATAAATAATGCAACAAAAAAAAATTTGTTTAGATCGCATTATTATACACAATTCTGGGTGTATCCCTTCACTTTTTTTTTATTTTACTTGTAAATAATATCTTTTTTCAATATTAAAGTTTTAATAGTCATAAGGATAAGCGAGTATGTATCCCAAATCACGTGTTGCATTATTTTTTGATCGTTTTTGACAA
>QKWP01002071.1:0-33007 GCA_003550325.1 Gigaspora rosea | reverse complement strand
TAAAGATTTGTTAATCGTTATATATCGTTGTGGTCAAAACACTGTGTAATCGTTAAAGATCTGTTAATCGTTATATATTGTTTTAAATAATTCCGATTATAATCGATTTATAGATATATAACGATTTAATATAAAAAATGATATATATCAATTTAGATATATATCAATTTTTATCCAGTTAATCAATATATAGCGATATTTTATAATCGATATAAAACGATTAAGTGCTATATATCGATTAATATCTATGTATAAAATTTCCTGATGATATTAATTTTTTTTTGTACTATATTTAATTTATTTTCATATTTAATTTTTTTGTAATTAATTTTTAATTTTTTTTTTATACTTAATTTTTTATCATAATTAAATTTTTGTATTTGTATTTAATATTTTTTTCATATTTAATTTTTTTCTATATTTGATTAAACAAAAGACCTATAATAACTCTAGATTATATCGTTTGGTTTGTAAGATAGCCAAGTAGCCAAGATAAAATTTCTGGGTCATACGTGACTTAGTGCGACAGGTCGCATTTGGGTACAGATTAAGATAGCCGGATGATGCCGGGCTTGCAATTGCAAAGTAGTAACTACTAGAATTAGCTTAATTAGTTGATTCAATTTGTATTTAAGCACCGACAAGACTGTCAAAGTAATAAAAAAAAAAAAAACTCTAGATTATATCATGATCTAATTTTGGAATTATGGGTTAGACTATACATATGAATTTTAATTATTAAGAAGATTACTTTAAATTATGTCACAAGAAATCATAGGTTAAATTTTAATTATTAAAAAAGGTTAACTTTAAATTATATCAGAGAGATCATGGGTTAGACTTAATTATCGAAAAAGGTTAATTTTAGATTATCATATGGGCCAATTTTTGGAATTTATAAGTAGAGTATATTTTTTTAAAACTTTAAAGCTAAATAACTTCTGATCCACTAGTTCATTTTAAATGATTTTACTACCAAAATGTTTGTCTCTTTGAGATGATTCCAACGAGCCCAAAATTATTAAAATCCAATCACAGGATCGTGAGATAATGTGCTGTCAAATAGTGACGCACCTAGAGGATGGGGTTGATTGGTTAGACCTATGTCTAACCAATCAACCTCACCCTCTAGATGCTCATTATTTGATAGTGCATTATCTCACGATCCTGTGATTGGATTTTAATAATTTTGGACTCGTTGGAATCATCTCAAAGAGACAAACATTTTGGTGGTAAAATCATTTAAAATGAACTAGTAGATCAGAAGTTATTTAGCTTTAAAGGTTTAAAAAAATATACTCTACTTATAAATTCCAAAAATCGGCCCATATGTATCACAAGGAATCATGGGTTAGACTATAATTTTTAATTATTAGGGAAGATTGACTCAGTAATGTATAAAAATATTTTGATTTAAAGCAAAAAATTTTGATTAATTTATACAAAAATTCAATAAATTTCAATTAATTATACAAAATTTTAATAAATTTCAAGTCTTCTATAAGCATTGTTTAATTTATTTTGAAGAGAATTTTTGAAAATTTTATGTATCTCTGGGTTGACTTTAGATTATATCACAAAAGATTATGGGTTAGATACTTAATTAATTCAACTAAACAGTTAAAAAACTTTTAAAAAATTTTGATGATTCAAATTATAATATTCAGATTAAGAAATTAAAAAAGCATAGATTTTTTTATTAAGAAAATAAAAACAATTTTTTTAGTTTTACAACTAGATCCATATCAAATTTATAATTATTAAAAGACTATTGAACTAGTCAAATAATAAAAGTGCTTCAATTTTGATAAACCTTTTAGAATATATGTATTTTAGTCTTTCAAACAAGTTTTTTTTAAGTGCCAATTATTAATTTACATAAAAGATTTTATCTTGTTTCTAATATTGATAAAGAAGAATTTTTTATTACCAAAGTTAAAATTGGCCCTTATGGAAAAAAAAGTCAACAATTTGGTGCCTAAAATAATTAGAAATGCTTTTGTCTAGTTGTTATCTCAACTCTAAATTACTTTATATTTCTTTTTCCTTTTTAAACTCTTATCTAATTTACATTCTAAAGTACCACTTGGTTCATCTTTATTGATTGCTTTGCCTGCACTTGATTCATTGTTTTTATCTGAATTAAAAATATTCTTTTTCTTTTATTAAAAAAAAAAAGCCTGCCAAATTCACCACTAATTCACCATTACCTCCTGTTTTTTATCTATAAATAATTATTTTTCATTAATTAAAATATAATTTTTTATTTTTTTTAAAAAAAAAAAGAATTAAATAAAAAACCTACTATAACCATGTTCATTAAATTCATTAACCTATTTTAAAGTAAACAAAGTTAGTTTTTTTTTTTTAAAAAAAAAAAAACAAATAATAAAGCCTACCACTCATAATTGAATCTATCAATTTTTACTTTGTAGCTTATTAACAGCTATATGAATTAACTGTTAATCAACCAAAAATTTTTTTTTAAAAAAAAAACAAAAAAAAAAATACTTACTGTTTGTTAAATTAGCAATTTTTTTAGTTTTTTTCTCTAATAGAATTATTTTGGCTAATAACTCTTTAACAAGTGAATCAATAAATATAAAATGTTACTGTTGTTTCTATAAATAATAATCTGATTTTGAAGGTCTGCAATTTTATCTTCGAAGTACATGTAATCAGGCTGTAAAAAATAAAAATTATTAAAAAAATATTTTATATAGTAAAAATAAAATTAAAAATATGTACAATAGAACGCAATCTTTAAAGAATTATTGAATATTTTTAGTTAATTTTAAATATTTAAAGAATTAACCTTATCATTAACAAACATTTAAAAAACTTACTTTGTTCAGGCCTTTGTTGTCACCTCTATTCTAGTTACAATATAAAATATTTAATTGGTAATTTGTTTTAACTAATATAAATAAATTATAACAAATAATAATAATATAAATATTTAAATAGATTCTTCTTTCCAACACTCTACATTATATACCTCTCAACCATTACAAGAATTAACAAACCAACCATTAACAGGACATCAGGAATTACGAACATTTGCACATCAAAATTTAAAAGTTCACACAACAAAGATGGTTTCTGCAATGATTGCAAAATCAAAGCGTAAACTAGAATATGAAATTGTGAAAATTTTTGTATCAAAAATCTATCGATTTGGTCCCCTGTCATGCTATTGTCCTTAAAAACTGAATTATATACTTTTTATCAACTTTATCTTCTTCAGGTTTTTTGACTGCTTGAATATATAAAAAAATGTACCCGGTTCCTCATATAGACCAGTAGACCTTGAAACAGAGGAGATACAAAAAGGTAGACATCATGGAGTATAGCGTGTAGTGAAGAAGAAGCGAACTAAGCGCGCGAGCAAAAAAACAAAAATTCGGTTTGTTTAAACACGCCAAATTTAAATTGATTATCACGTTACACTTAATCATCAATTTTTATTGGTAACCAACGTGTCAACAGTAAATATTATTTTGAGTCCTATTCGCCCATATTGGTATGTGTTAAGAAACTAATACTGGCTATGCCAATTTTTTTAAAAAAAAAATAACTTTATTCATGGAGCCTATTAAAAAACATAAGAAAAAAAAAGAAAGATCCAAAAATGAAAAGACAAAAAAATCAAGCAAAAGTAAGAAACGTAAATTGAACGAAGATGAGAGCATTATGACCAATACTTCTATTGACGCAAAGAAAGCAGAAAACTCGCCTTTTCGGATAGTCACAGCAAAAATGCTCATTGATTTGCCACCTAAAGCTTTCGAAGATTTCGACCAAGGAACTTATACATATATGAACGCGCTGATAATGCAATACGTCGAAGAATTTAACGGCATTGTTCTTGCATATGAAAATATTAAATTATGTGATACATCAGGATATATATATGAAGATTCACCATATTGTCATTTCTATGTACAGGCTGATTTCGTTATTTGGGACGCATCAAAGGGATGTAGGTTGAGTAAGTGTCAAATAAAAAAAAAAACTGGATTTTTTATTTTTTATTGACTTATTTATTTATTTCTTTTTTTATGATTTTTTTTTTATCTTCATTAAATATAGCTGGAAAAGTGATTCGACAATCACCTACACACATTGCACTTTTGCTTTATGAATCCTTCAACGTCAAAATTTTTCGTGATTGCATACCTGATGATGTTTTCAAATGGAAAGATAATGAAGAATTTTTTAATGCAATGATTTCTGATAAACAATTAGAACTGGATAAATTATATCAGGATGGTGAATGGATTAATGAACGAACTGGTGAAAGCCTTACTGATAAATGTATTGCATTTGAAGTTCTTGGGTGAGTTGTTGTTTAATCAATAAATTTAGCCATTCATAGATCATAATGTTTAACAAATAAATAAAAATTTTAGATCCGAAGTGGATGAGGGTACTATCTTTATTGTTGGAACGCTCCAGTGTTATAGTGATAATCCCGCACCGGAAAGGGCAAACGATATTCCATTTGATATGAGTGCGCTTCTTACATTTGGGGTTAATAATACCCAGAATTCGAATAAGGATGATAAGATATAAGATTGTCGATGGTAATAATATTAAGGATGGTAATTCTATTTACATAATATATAGTATAATATAGTATACTAAATTTTTTTTTTAATCTTTTGTTTTCGATCACTATAATAAACATGCCTATTTCACGGCTCTTATTAAATAAACCAAGAACGAATAATTATAAGTTTATTTATCTTAAAAAGATTTAAAATTTAAAATACATACAATACAAATACTCAAATAAAGCACTAGATTTACTGTTGGTCAAAGATCTAGATATTCTGAAATGTTTTAGAATTCGCATACCAAATTCTACAAACTGATGTATTGTACGTAGATCTTATCTCAACTGCTAACGTTAACGTTTAATGTTGATAAAATTTCTTATCACGTGAGATGTATATATAAATCTGATAATCTAAAGTAACGGTAACGGTAATCTTCTTTCATCAGAAACGCAGAAATGGATAATTCGCTTCCAAATCTACAGGAAACAATAACTTCGTTAAGAGAGTCATTAACAGCTCTTGTTCACGCTTCAGATGACCAAAGAAACACTTGCTTGATTTCACTCGCTTCAGCACCCATCACATCAAAGCCTGAGAGAACAACCGACAATAACACGAATAACAAGCAAGGCTACTTAAATCATGGCTCTACGTTTACAAGCCATACCGATTTTGTAGTAGCAGTCCAAGAATATGCGATACAGCAAGGTTTTACCATGAGGCTCCACAAATTAAAAAGGAACAAAGTTGGTGCCGTACGATGGAGAGAAATAGTTTGTTCGCGTAATGGAACTTCAAGTAAAAAAAAGGAAAGTGGTGATAAACCAACGCGTAATCGTCAATCTCAGCGATGTAAATGCCCATTTTTAGTTCGTGCCTCTATGAATGGTACATCAGGATTATGGGAAATTATCTCAACCAAGTTGGAACATAATCATGATATCGGAAATACAGCAAAATCAAACGGGACAGTTCAGGGTTAAACAAATTAGGTGAATGATGTGATGCCTTCTACATCAAATTAGTCGAACACATATAATTATATGTTCGTATTGACTTTATGAAATATGATGCACAAGACTGCAGTTGATTTAATCTATACAATTCGAAATTCTTAGTATTATATTATGACTGAAAATGTGCATTTTAGATCTGAAAAGTCTTTTCATCGAAAATAGTGTAGCAAGGACATTAGTTGCTGATCCAAAATTCTACTTGTATAAAATTATTATAAGTAATTATAAATCTAGTATCGATTTTGAAAAATTATATTTGATACTTAAGTTGTCTTGTGTAAACTTTCAAGTTTAAATTCTGTAATTATTGATTCCTAAAATTGTTAAATTGTTAAAAATTAATAAGCACTTCATTTTAAATAAATAAATAAAAAGTACGCCAATTCGCGTGAAAAAAAAATAAAATAAAATAAAAAATAAATAAATAAATAAGTAAAAAAATCTTATTAATTATTACCATGCTCCTATCCCATCCCAAGCGATCCCATGTAACTTTTGCATTTCGAAGAGTTTTACTCTTTATCTTGTCCAAATCTTCATTTGATCCATCTCCGATTTTCTTTGGCAATCTCGAAATTTCTTTACCATTCTTGAGCAAAATCAACGTAGGAAGATCTAAACTAGTCGGTGATAACGAAATATTATATTCTTCTGCAAGTGCAGGATATTGCTCCAAGTCAATTTTGCCAAAATGAATATTTGAAGTTGTAAATCTTTTTGATAATTAAAGGTTAATTATTATAAAAATTATTTTCAACAATGACTAAAAAAATTAACTTACTTTAAAGAAGTTTTTGCCACAGTAGATTCGAAATTTCTACATGGGTTACTCCATAGAACGTAAAAGAAAATTACCCAATATTGATCATTATCGGTTGTTTCTTTTTTTTTATCTTTCCTATCATGGGTGGTTTCAGTAATTTCAGTAATTTTAGGAACTTTAAAATTGTTATATTGAATATCGCGCAAATCTTCAGTTGTTAATCCTATTATTTCTGAACGACCTTGGTACGTTGGTTGAGGTAAAGTAGCGAACAATACTAAAAATTATATATTATAAAATTTTAAAACGGTTTGATCAGTAGTAAATTAGCCAAAATGAGAACAATACATACCAACCCATATTATAACATATACTGTCGACCACAATGTTTTACCAAACAAATAAAACATAACTACATTTAACAATTTTCCGTACACAAAGGTTATTGATAAAAATTCTTCGGCACTGCCAGAAGATCTATATTTTAGTATAATAAGTGATAAAAGAAAGGTATATATATACATTTCATATGCTGGCTTTGAAGATGAATCTAGATGACGAAAAGAAACATATCGAGCAACAAAAAAAGATAAAGTATAAAAGAAATTGACAATATAATGGGGTAAGAAAAGACGTTGGTAAAGATCAGATATAGGTGTCATCGTGAGCAAGTTTCGCTTAATTAATTGAAAATGTTAGAGGATTTTTAACCATGCATTTGGTCGCACATAGGCATTCTATGATCCGGGGTGACATTAATTTTCCCACGCATTCAATTCAATATTATTATTCAATATATTGCAGTATTGTAATGGTATAATATAATATACGACTAAATAAATAGCCGTATATTATTACAGTATTATTTAAAGATATATAAAGTGAATTTTCCGAGATATTCCGCCATCAATCCTTCACTCGTTTCCGTAATATACAAGTATAAATTCTTTCCAATTACTTTTATTACTTTATTTGCTTCAAAGGTTCAATTTTATGGAATTTTATTAACAAAGTCTATAACATTGACCAGTAATACTTGGACCCAACCGTGGTATGAACTGTTCTTGGGAACAAATACGAAGGGAAATCAGAGCTTACCGTAGTTCTGTTAGCCCCTCCAACATCGCGAGTATTAAAGATTTCTGCTTCGATGAAAGGAATAATCGCGCTTATGTCCTGGCAACCGATCCTTCACGAATGAAAACTTCTACTTTATATATGGTTGATTTACCACCTCTAAAATACAAAAAAGAAAAAACCGAATCAACTAATAAAGTTCGAGACCAAAGTGAGTCTACATTCAACTTTACTAATAATGAATTGTGCGCGAAAGGTAAGCTTTACATCAAAAATGGCCTGGCTTTTAATTACCGATATTTGTTGGTATAGTTTCCTTGATTGAGTGATTATAAACGATTAATTAAGATGAATTAAGATGAATTAAGATGAATTAAAATGAATTAAGATAAATTAAGATGAATTCATGAATATGATATTTCGTTAATAATCGCTAGTTTCGCGACTTCATTCAATAATGCAGTAATGATTATTTCTTTTGTAATACACTTTTCTAATGAGTTATTTCAATCATGTTTTATATAAAAGTTAAAACATTTTTTTTATCTCAATCAATGCATTCATGACTTATTAGATATTCATTTTTTATAGAATTTTCTTTTACTTTTTGCCCATTGACACCACATGATACATCGATTCGTTCTGAATCTATAAACCCATCGAATTTGGATAATTCACCTACTATCGATTTTTCGTCTATGAATAATAAAACACAACTTAAATCTCGACAATCATGTATATTGCCAAAAATACCCACTGCGGAGTGGAAACCATTACTTCCAGAATCATGTCTAAGGGAAAAACCTTTTTCAGAGGCATTATCACGAGAAGAAATGTTTGTGAAAGAACGAAGGAGGTTAGCTTTACAAGGAATTACTAGTTATCAATTTGACTCCCGAAGTGGTCAAATATTATTCAGTTATGGAGGTGGAATTTACTTAGGGCATGTTAGCAAGGTTAATTTTTTAGAAAAGATATCTTACATATATCAGATATTATTTAATTCATGTTATTAATATTGACTTTAATATAATATTATTTTACAGAATGCTGAATTTTATCCACGCCCAATAATACCTTATTCATTAAATCCTGTATATTCTGGAAACATATTGAATTTTTCACTCGCCCACTCTCCGCAAAATAATCGTATATCGCCGCTTTCTTCTCCTTCAACTACTAGCTCTTCTCCTTCATCACCTTGCTGCACCTCACTGATTAATACATTACTACCACGACTAGACCCAAAATTGGGTGGTCGTAATTGCGATCTTGTCGCTTTTATCCGCGACAGAGATATTTGGGTCACAACTTTAAATGGTTTGGAGACTCAATTGACGTTTTGCAATGAGCATGACCCAGATGGATCTTCTGCCTTAAGTTGTGGTGTCTCTGAGTTTGTAATGCAGGTAAGAAACCCAGTATTCAATTTGTAGGAATTTTTTGATAATGTGACAATAACGACTATAAAGTTCACTGTAATCATTAACATCATCAAAGGAAGAATTTCACCGTTTTACAGGCTATTATTGGGCACCTTCTACAGCGTCAACATGTATAAAAGAACATGTCGAGCGAATATTATATTTACAGATTTCAGAATCTATGGTAGATTTGGTTTTAATACCTCGACCAGGTCAACAAGGAGAAGCAGAAGAATATCGTTATCCAAAAGCCGGTGAGTTAAATTTTTGATATGTTAATACTGTATTAAATTCTTATTTATAACACTATTAATTATTAAATATATGTATGCTTTACCTTTTCATTTTTATAGGTACTCCAAATGCAGTGAGTGATTTACAGATAGTCGAATTCATTCCACGTTACCGCGATGAGGTAAATTTATTTACATATCTCATTATTGCTTATTTTTTTTTTAAGACTTGTTAAGTAATTCACACAACAGATTTATAAAAGGAAGCAACAACCAGTCCTGTTCACAAAAGGCTTTGGGGTCCTGCAGCATTGGATAAACTTTTTCCGTGGAAAGAGTACATTGTTCGGTTCGGCTGGTGTCCAAATGGCAAAAGGTAATAATACCTTTTTTTTATTTATCTGAATTTAATTCGTAAAATCTCATTTACATCTTTTGTAGCGTTTGGGTACAACTTCTTGATCGCCCACAACGAAGGACTGCGATTATTAAAGTTCCAATTGCCAACTTTATGAGCCTATCAGAATATCAGGAAAGTGGCGGAGAATTAGATAATCTTTGCATGTCACGTATTGAGGTTGTTTTCGAAGAAACGAACGACATTTGGATTAATGTAGGTAAATTTAATTTTATTTCATGAAATAATTATAATATTAAATTAACGTTTTGATTGGTCATTTCAAAACGCATGGATTTGTTGATATTCTACTAAATCGGGTTCTGTATGCTATATATAACAGGTAACAGATATTTGTTATTTTTTTAACGACGATGAGATTATTTCATCAAAAAATACAAATACAAATACATCCTTGCCTTACACGATACAATCTCCTACTAAACTTATCATCACTTCTGAAAGTAGTGGATTCCGTCATCTTTATCTCGTAAACAAACCTTCTGCTGAATCACCACATTACCACGTTAGACCTATTACTGCTGGAAATTGGCCTATCGTAGATCGATCCATATATGTTGATACTAAAAGAGAACTTGTCTATTTCACTGCCAAAAAAGATACGCCATTGGAAGCTCATATATATGTAGCTAGTTATGCTGAAACAGCTGATCCTTATTCAGTGATACGACTCTCAGAACTAGGCTACAGCCATTTTGTGGTAATGGATGAAAAATGTGAGAGATATTTGGATTGGTTTTCCAATATAAAGGAAAAACCAAGATGTGGAGTTCGATATTTCGAATGGGATGAAGGGCAAATATTTCCTAAAGTAAGTGAAACATTAGGAATCTTGGTGAAGAGTGGAAATGAAGATGAGGAAGTAAGAAATAATGAAGACAAACCACAGAATGAACGAATTCCCATAGGTGAATTTTTCAATTTCAAAAATAGTGATGGTGTAACAATTTATGGATGTTTATACCGACCGATAAATTATATCGAAGGGAAAAAATATCCCACTCTTTTGAGCATTTACGGTGGACCTAAATCTCAGGTGTGATTATTTATGTTATTCATGCATATTTACTTTTTAGCATGTGATTAATAACTTAAATTTTAATGTTGCACCGCAGATGGTAACAAATGACTATAAATACCCACGACTTCTTCGATTATTCCTTGCAGCTCATCTTGGTTTTTCGGTTGTTTTGATTGACGGTCGTGGATCCTCAGATCGAGGTTTAGAATTTGAATCCTATCTTAAGGGTCGTATGGGCACTGTTGAATTAGATGATCAAATTGCCGGATTAAAATATTTATCTTCAAAGAATATGGGTGTTGATTTGGAAAGAGTTGCTATCACTGGCTGGAGCTACGGAGGATATTTAAGTTTAATGGCACTCGCGCAATTCCCACAAATCTTTAAATTGGCTGTTGCAGGGGCACCAGTAACACAATGGGAACTTTACGATACTGCCTACACTGAACGTTATATGGGACTTCCGGAAGAAAATGTTGAAGGTTATCGTAATGGGAATGTATTAACTTGGGCAGAGAAGTTTCCTGACGGGTTAGTCTCTTATAACTTATGCCAAGCGGCTTATAACTCTGAGTATTATTTACATTTTCATGAGTTATCTGATTTTTGATAATTTGTTTTTTTTAATTTTTTCTCTACTTTAGGGAGAATCGACTTCTCATTGCTCATGGACAAATCGATGAGAATGTACATTTTAAGAATTCCGAATTATTAGTTGCATCTCTTGTGAAATATAATAAGCCACATGTTTTACAGCCATACCCAACAGAAAGACATGGATTAAGACATGCAAATGTAGCAGAACATTTTGAAACGTTAATGTTTTTTTGGCTAGTCAATTACCTGTGACTTTTTTCTATTGTTATATTTTACTAATTTTAGACCCAGAAATCTACACTAGAAATTTCATGTGTCAGATTAAGAGATCCAACAATTGAACATTTTACATTAAAAAGAAATGTTCCTTAAAGGAGCGTTGTTATTTATATTCTGGATATTAAAGAATTGTATTTTTTTATGTATTTTACAAAATCGTTGCTGTATTTAAAATTTGTCATTTTTATTTAGCATTACAGTTGTATTCGGACATTTATAAACATGTTATTTAAAATTCAAGATGTGTTAGAATTTTAAAATGATTTTGCGTGAATTTATCTGATATATAGCATTAATAAATTAAAGTCTAATTTATTTAGAAGTTCTAACTAATAAGGATAAATCCGGTTCTAATAAGACTGGTCCATTAATGCATTTTGGTCCGGTCTCGGTCCCAAAAACGGTCCCGACTTTTAACCGTCCTATTGGCTAGCGGAGAGACTTACATCGGTAATTGAAATGAGCGATTAGAATATTTTTTAATAGAGGTTGATTATAAATCAAACTATTCGAAAAATAAACAAAGCGCCTTAGTATCCGAACAGATGGTTAAGATGCCGACACCTACCGTTCAGGCCGGGATCGACAAAGGCACTAATTATATCTCCTACAAAGAACTGCTCGTCTACAAGATTGGGCATGCAGTTCAAAGTTTCTTAGTGAAGTACAAAAGGACCAAAAAAATTGAAAATTTACCTTGATTCAAACATCCTACTATCCTAAAGAAGCAAAAAACAACTGCTATAGTAAAAAAAGCATTAAAGAAAAGATATGTACCTCTGCCAAAATTATGAAGGATTTAAATCTTCAATACAGTGTGCAAACTGTAGCTAGGGCTCTATACAGTATCAGGATTTGTTCTTTTATTACTGCCATAAATCCTTTTTTGTCAAATAACAATATAAACAGATTTATAAAATAGTACAAACAAAATATAGACAAGGATATTTACTATTGAGGCATGTTATTTTTTCCGATAAAATGAATATAGAAGTAAACAATCTTACTAGGTTTGAGTATGGTGTTGTGTAAATAAATAATACAAATATAAATATTTGCAACCAAATTTTAAAAGTGGAAAAGTTTTAGTAATAATGTTATAGAATAAGTTTTCTTGTTTAGAAATTTTTAGGCACAGAGTAAAACAGGGTTTTATGGTTTTATAATTTTATAGTTTTACAGTTTTACGGTTTTATCATTTTATAGTTTGCAGTTTATTATTTTTTTTTTTTAACCAGCGGCCCTGCTTTTATTAAAGAGGTAGTAATATATTTACATTATTCTAGTTACGGTAAGTCATAATGCTACACTATACTTTTCCAGCTACTAACTAAAATTCTCCTTATTTAATAAAAACTCACTCGATACTGAAGTACCCAGGTGCGACCTGCCATGACAACTAGTTCTTCTCCTACAGGTACCCGCAACTCACTGCAAGTATTCTGTATTCACCGAATGGCTGCTGTTAGCCTTGTCAGGACTGCCTTTTTCTTTAAATCCTTCTATCCTTCTCACCTAGCTTCGATGGTGGAATGATTTTACTCAAAATCCAACACAAGAAAAAAAAAATTTAAAACAAAATCTAAAGGAAAGTATAAAAAAGGGAAGTACCACTAAACCTAAACGAATTACCAAAAAACAAAACAAAAAAGAAAAAAGAAACAAGATGAGAAAAACAAAGAAAAACTAATCCTGACAGTTACGAAATGAAATGTATAAAATATAAAAATTATATAATACTGTATAGAAACTCTACTCTAGTTTTATATGTTTAGGAAGAAAAGAAAACAAAACAAAAAGAAAAACCGCCTTGTAGTAGAGTTTGTAAGAAATTTCTTCGTACGGTCCAAAACATCTCTGATACGTCATTCACTGTTTACATCGTAGCATAATGGTCCACTCGTGACGTCGACACCAAACCAGTAGGCGTTCCCGATTTGGAAGGAGTAAACACTGCCGATCTTTTGGAGAGGTAAACCAAAATGCCCACATTGTTGAAATTTCGAAAATACCAAAGGAGCGGGAGGGAAGTACACCAAGTTATAAAGACTTGAAAGAGTTACGCTATACAGAATATAATATCTAACCAAGCACTTTTGTATGTTTTCACATCCAAAAACCTTGACAAAACTAGCTACTACTTCTTCTCTTGGTAGTTTTTCAGACTTCTTCCGAGAGGCCTTGCTTAGGTTAGTCATCTTTTTCAACTCTATTTCAGTAACGACCGCTTTTGGTTTCATAAAAACCAAACACTCAGTGAATGGCCTTGAGCCCCAGCTGCTAAAAGTGGAGTTTTGTTGCATATTACATATAATAACTATATAGTTTTCGTAGGTCGGCTTTCTTGAAAAATTTGGTGCAAGGGATCATCGGAAAGAGTTATGAGTAATTATTATTATTATATGAGTTTGCAGTTTATTATTATTATTATTATTATTATTATTTTCATATTATTATTATATTATTTTATTACTTTCTTGAAAGATATATAAACTTTAATTTTTTGCTCTTCTGTACAGACTCAGACTCAGATTTCCCCTCTTCTCCTCTTCAATATTTAGGAATAGTTCTATCTCTTGAATATTGTACCTTAATAAATAAAATATATTTTTGCCAAATAAATACCTTTTTGTTCTTTAATCAATATCTAATGAAAGAAAAAAACTTATCTGTAAATCCTAAATAAACAAAAGCAGTATAGTAGGAAAAAAGAAAAAAGTTATAACTAAACTGTTTAAAAAAAAGAGCTTGTTTATTGAAACTAAAAAGAAAACTGGAAAGAAAGAAGTCAGAAAACAAGTTTCTACAGAAAAACTCCAACAAGCATATAGGCTTTGGCCTATCAAAAGATAAACAAAGAGCAATGGAACAACTAAGGGTCGTGTCATTAATTACCTAATTATTTTTTATCAGAGGCCTCATATATATAGTCAGGTTCCTTATATATAAATACAACTTTTTTATCCTCTTTCCTCCTAAAAAATTATATGATTTTTGTCACTTCTCTAAATAAAATAGATAATGTATAGCAAGTTGTTGAGGTAGTTAAACAAAATGAAGAGTTACAGTTTACAAGAAAAAAAAGAAGTTAGTTCATGAAGGGAAATTTTCGCTAAGCCAAGAAAATAGACAAGCATTTATGTTGGTTTCAAACAAATAATATGATATTATTAGATCAAAACAACACAACAACAAACAAGACATGTAAGAATACAATAATATCAGATCAAGCCAAATTGGGAATATCAACAGATCTGCAAAATATAAATTGGGCAGAGAATAGAAATAAAGAAAATGAGGATCAGACAGAACAAATCAAACACTATCAGAAGTAATACAGAAGATAGATTTGGTTTCTGGTGAGGGCAGGAAAATCAAGTTAATAATATAAGACAAAATAGCGAGCAATAAAAAAAAATTGAAAATCAAGAGAAGAAAAAAAACATTGCCAATAGTATTGTATAGCATAGTTGTGGCAAAGCATACAAGTAAAACAAAAAAAACCAATATGGATTCGAAGAGAGATAAAAGGATTTAGAAATATAAAGCAAAAGTATTAAGAACAGTAAGGAGGGCACTAGAAATCATTTGATTTCCATTTACTATATAGTCTACCCCCTCCTCCCACCTAACTGGTTTAATAGCCAATTAAATTTCGTGTATGTATACAATATTGGGCAAAAATTGTAGAATAACAGTAATTTGGCAAATGATCACGTGCCACTCTGTGGCACGTGTAGCCAATCATTTGCCAAATTACTGTATTCGACAATTTGCCCAATATTGGTGTTATCAGGCAATTTATGATCATGATTGGTAGGGAGTTGCTCGCTGAGTCTTAATGTAAGTAACCATGTACGTTATAACACATGAAAAAAATAATAGTAAGAAATTTTTTCATGATTATATGAGTTTGTCGGATAAATTAAATTATTGTTAAAAATATTTATAAACTTTAATAGTTAATAACTTTTGATCTACTTGCCCAATTTGGATGATTTAACTACCAAAATGATCCTCTCAAAGAGAGGATTCTAACAAGCCCAAAATCACAAAAATCTAATCACAGAATAATAAAATCAATATAGATTTGTGAATTATTACTATATATATAGTATTTATTAAATAAATACTATATATCAGATATATAGTAATAATGCAGAAATTTATATTGATCTTATAATCCTGTAATTAGATTTTTATAATTTTGGGTGTGCTAAAATCCTCTCTTTGTGAGAATTATTTTAGTAGTTAAATCATCCAAATTGAACCAGTAGTTTAAAAGTTATTAACTAATAAAATTTTTAAATGGTATTTTTAAATATATATTATATAAATAATATGTTGTTTTTTTTTTTTTAATGTTAAGATGAGGTCATGCCTCTGGACTTTATTGAGTGTATATTAATCATTACAATATATTGCTTACAATTATTATACTATCTACTAAGTACCGAGACTTGGACTAATTTATCCATAACCTAAACCTACCAGAGCCTACCATACTCCCATTTATATAGCTAGCCTGGTTTTTGGATGTTCCTTTTCCCCAACCAACTATTAGTATTCACTCCACTACTTTACCCATATTTCCTAATATCATTACTTCCAATTTGGTGTATGTAATTCCAGTTAGACGCTTTCTGCTTCCAAATTAGTGTACCTAGTTCCTTACTGGCGTACTTCTTGGGAGTTCGTATCTCAAGCCAAGCAGCCTCCTCTACCACATTGGGTAAGTATCTCAAGCCTGCATGCTGCTGCAACTGGCTGATTTTCCTGCGACTTGGGGACTCAGGATTTGACGTTCCGAATTCGGAAATATGCGAACAACTATACTCCCCTCTATGGTGATGAGTACCCAGGCATGTTTCGCCGAAGCTTCCAGTCTCTGATATAGTTGAATGGTATCATGAGGCTCGGCCAACCCGATCTACCACTACATGCACTTATACTAGCTATACCTGCTACTGGTGGTCCCAGATCCTCTTAACGTCTTAAGACTCTCATATGGGTTCACCCAGAGCTCTGTTGGGCTTTGACACATACATGCCTCTATGTTTCTACTTCTTGTTGGTCGGTCAGTTCTGTCTGCCCGTGTAGAGTTCATTCTAATCCCTAGTACTCACATCCGATACCTCCAACTTTATACCGATCCCTCCCAAACTACTAAGCCAGTTGGCCCGGAAGAATTGGTATGTCCGACTTTATGAGCCAACGGTCTCCTTTTTCTTGGTACCTACTTTTGAAACATAGGTTCTTTTCCTCTGGTATGACTTCGGTGGCCAGGTTGGTGTCTCCTTTTGCCATGGGGTATATTCCGTCCAGTTCTCTGGTCTTCGGTTGTAAGAGCTTCTGTAGCACTGTAGAAGGATCTTCCTTACCTCTCTACTCGGGGCTTGCCAAACAGGTTTCAATTGTTCCGGTTCCTTGGATTTGTTTGTATAACTTACACAACTGCGCCGATGCTCCTATTCAAGATGGTGGTACCAAGATTACAGGTAATATACCCAACCGATCGATGAACAGATCTTACCATAACACAGGCCTATTTTCTAATTCGTCTCCAGTGGGATTTGAACTCTAGACCTGTCGCTTGGAGGTGACAACCAGACAGCTTCTCTATGTCACCACACCTTTTAAATAATATATTGTATTAGTCAATCAGAATAAAGGATATATAGTAAGGAGCATGCCATTTATTATGTAATTTTTACCATATATACATAGTCAAAGAAGGACCCCGGACATCTAGTATAGAGGTCATACTTGAAATTTTGGAGCAAAAACACCTAAAATTTAAGAAGCAAAAAACAGTTTTTGGCAATTATCTTGGCATCCGGTAGTCCAATTTGAATGAACTTTTTTTAAAATGAAGCTCTCAGTAAGACGCATCTAATAAAAAAAAGTTTATTCAATTCTGATTACTGGATTAGAATTTATTAAAGTAAATAGATTTTGTCGTTTAGAGCAAATTAGGTCAAAATTGGCCAAAATCCAGTTATAACCTATATGAGAGATGTCCGGGGTCCTGTCAAAGATGGTGATTGCATCTATATATTATATTAACCAATTCATATTAGATAAAGTACAGTAATTATACTATACATAGATAAGAATGACTACTAAGTAAAAAATATTACGTAATAAATGGCACGCCCCTAATCTGACTAGGCCAAAGACCCCTTCCCTCTAAGAAATCAGCTAATTTCTGGCGCCCCCTAAGCAAAATGAAATATAGGCTTTTTAATGAAAAAATGAAATAGGAATGCAATATTAGAATCTTTTAAGAATCTAGTAGAGTTGTTAAAGTTTATATAGCATAAACTAGAAACCAGAAATACTATATCTGATATATAAAATCTTAGAAGTTTTTTTTTTTTTTAACTTTGTAACCTGTCTGATCTTTATTAGTAAAACTACATAAAAGCTACATAATTTTATATACTAACAGTAATGATCGACTAAGCCGGCTGCCCGAATTGGTGCCCAACTTTGGCTACTATACTGAAATGGTTTGCTCATACTCAAACGATGGTCTTCCCTATCGATAAGAAGTATAGCACCGCCTGGCTTCAGAAACCAACCACAGGATCCATTCCATCTAAAAACTTCTTCTCTGAGCTTCTCATAAAGAAGAATAAAAAAGGGGAAGAGACTAAAGAAGGACAATACCTAAATGACTAACCAAAAAACCAACCAAAAATACAACCAAACGAAAAAAAAACAAAAAAAAACAAAAACCAAAGAAAAAGCAAAGAAAGAATAGAAACTGTAGATGCTAACACGTCTAGCATAAACAATAAAAATTATATAATACCACAAGACTAATGTCTATCGATGTATTAGCATCAGCGAATTATATATACGTAATCTTACGTAAGATATTACGGCCCGTAATATTACGAAAATCTTACAATTGATTTGGCATATTACGCAATATATTACGCTATATTATGGTAATATTATGGTTATTATTTTGAAATATTTCGAAATATATTGCAAATAAAAAAATGCAAATTACCCTCCCACAGGGGTCGCGTACTCATGCAGATCAATAAACTAATGCGCACAGGTGGTAATATTTTGATATTTTCGCATTGTTTCGCAATATTTTGCAAATTTTCGCAAATTTTCAAAATTTTTTAAAAAATAAATAAACGATATACATATTCACATAATCATGCTTTTTTACAGGTTTTTGCAATATTTCGCACAGTTTCGCAATTTAATATAAAATCTTTATTTTTTTATTTATTATTATATATTATATTTTACATTTATTAAATATACATTTTTAATTAATATTACATACTTTATTATATATTACATATTATTTTTACATTATTACAAATATTTTAAACTACTTTTCGCACTTCATCGCATCTAATTCTATTACTATATACAAAAAACTAGCCCTATATACTTATTTTCGCTCACCCCACAGTTAGCTATTATCTCCGCTTCTTTGTTTTCTATCATTTTTAAAAGTGTCAGAAGTCGTTGTTGGAATGCGCAAGGTTTCGAAAAGTTTTGTTTTGTTTTTTTTTTTTTTTTTTACTTAGGCAGTCTCGTAGACGATCTTTATTAAAATAATTGTAAATTTCAGGAATTACAATGTTGGTTTAACTTTGTGAACCCGATCCTTTGGTTTCAAGAATACAATATACGACCTGCCACACTAGTGCCGCAGCAAATGCTAAAACAAACTAGGAGTTTGAAGTCAAACTCAAGGGCGTTGTCAAATAGCCTAATTTTTAAAACCTTCTTCTCCAAGCTTCTCGAGAAAGGCGTACTAGTAAAAAAAAAAAGATATATAGAAAAAAAGAAAAGTAAATGGGGGATAACCTAAACTACCTAAACGAATACCAAAATAGACAAAATAATAAAAAAAAAAAATTGAAAAAAATGAAGAAAAAGGCAAAAATTAGACTGTAAGACAGCGCCAATTTCGCCTGGTTTCAAGTATAAAAAATTATATAATACTATGCCAGTAAAAATACCAAGTACTATATTTACAGCAAAAAACATGTAGAAAAAAGCTGACGAGGTGAAAATGAGAAAAAAAAACAAAAACTATAGCTAAAAGAATATTCTAGAAGGAAACTTCAATTCGTGTTTATCTCCAACTTATCCATGTCCTGAATTTTACTCGTGACTTGATCCAATTTAGAAACCGCATTCCCAAAATGGAAGAGTAAACAATGTCGATTGTTTGGAGGTGGTAACCCAAATCGCCCACTTTTGTTGAAATTTCGAAAGACCAAAGAGGCACCAAGGGAAAGTACCAAAACTGAAAGGACTTTGAAAGAGTTACGCCATACAGAATAGTATATCTAACCAAGTGTTTACTTCTGTTTTTACGTCCATAAAACTTGACAAAGCTCCAGGTTATTAAGCCTACTACTTCTTCGCTTGGTAGTACTAGAGACTTCTGCTTGGAGGCCTCTCCCATAAGGGTTCGAATCTTTTTCAACTCTATTTCAGCTACAACCAAGCATACAATGATTAGCCTTGAGTCCCAGCTGCTACTAGTGAAGTTTTGTTGCATGTTGAATATGTTAACTGTATGGTTTTCGTAGGTCAGCATTCTTGAAAATTTTGGTACGAGGGATCGTCAGAAAGAGTTATGATTTTATTATTGTAAAAAGTTTTGTTTTCTCCAAAGTGCCAAAATAAAATAAATTAATAAAAAAAATTTTAAAAAGAATTTTATTATTTAGCACTGGCGCGTTTAACGCACTCTATAAGATCTGGTGTAACATGAAATCAAAATAACCAAAACAACCTGTTCTTTTTGTTAGTTAGGATTAGGGTGAGGTGAGAGTAATGCATGAACGGAATAAAGTGTTTTATAGTAAAATTTTGCAAGAAATTTTTTTGTTAGAACATGAAGAATGGTTTTATAAGCAAAAATATAAACTATAAATGATTTTTTAAAATATCTCTATTTTGTTTCGATTTCACGTTATACCTGATCAGTTTATCAGGTGGGTGCGTTACAACGCACATGCGCTAAATTATATAATCCTTTTAAAAATAAACCAAAAAAACAAAAACAAAAAACACAAAATGAAAAAATAAATGAAACGAAACTTTGCAAGAACTTGCAAAAACTTGCGAAAACTTGTGAAAACTTGTGAAAACTTGCGCCCATTTCTCTAAAGAAGCGTTCTTGAAAATTTAGAAATTGCTGATATGTGCTCTTGAAAGTGACGAAAGTCGTAGTTGGCATGTGCAAGGTTTCGAAAAGTTTTAGTTTTTCTCACAAAGTGCCAAAATAAAAATAAATAAAATAATTAAAAAATAAACTAAAAAAACAAAAAACAAAAAACATGAAACGAAAAATAAATAAAGCGAAACCTTGCAAGAACTTGCAAAAACTTGCAAAAACTTGCATCCATTTCTTTAAAGAAGCGTTCTTGAAAGTTTAGAAATTGCTGGGGTATGTTCTTGAAAGTGTTGGAAGTTGTAGTTGGCATGCGCAAGGTTTCGAAAAGTTGGTTGTTTTTCTTGTAAAATGTTGAAATAAAAATAAAATAAAAAAATTAAAAAATAAATAAATAAAAAATATAAAAAAAAATGAAAAAAAACAAAAAAACGAACGAAAACAAAAATAAAAAACAAAAAAGTGAAAAAAATCAAAATAGAAGATTTAATTATAAACAAAAGATCTAATCTGACAGAATTTGAATATCATCAAACTATTTCGAACTATTTCGAAAAATCAGTCTAATGCGTGATTCAGGTTACAGATTTACTGATCCAGCTTGGTTTTCTAGTCCTAAAATATTTTGAAAGGGTTCGCAATATTTCGTAATATATTTCGAAATATTTCAAAATTACTTTAGTAATATTTCGAAAATTTGATATTTCGAAATATTTTGCAATATATTACGTAATATTTTGCTTATATTACGGTTCGTAAGATCTTACGTAAGATTACACTATTATAAATTTGCTGATGCATATGTACAAGTAACAAAAAGAAACTAAAAAAAAGATAAGAAATTTTTCACGTGCCCTCCAGATCCAACCACATCATTCATTGTTTATCTGTATATAGCGACCAAATTAACTCGTGATAGCGCTGGTCCTGATTCGGATTGTCCCAATTCGGAAGGAGTAAACACTGCCGATCTTTTGGAGAGGTAAGCTAGGATTCCCACTTTTTGGCGAAAATTTCGAAAAAATCCAAAAGGAAGTAAGACGATACTCGAAAGAAATTTAAAGGAGAGGGTGTAGTTGGAAAAACTCAGTTTTTTGTTGTTCCCCATTGTTTTTCCACAGGAAACTTCGTCGACAGAAGAAAACTTTAATCTCCACCAAAATTTCTCATACAAGGGCTCCACCTTCTGCCAGTTATCTTGTAAAAGTACGTTTTTGGCTTGCATGTCGAATATATAAAAGAGTCCCGGAAAGTTAGTTGACCTTTATAAAAACTGTTTCCCTGTGTTATTCTACTATACATTAAGTATAGGCAACTCTCTAACAAAAAACTTCTTGTTTTTCTTCCGTTGGTAATTTGGTTCAAGTAATTGTCAGAAAGAGTTTTTTGGAATTATCCGAATCTTAGAAGTAATAGAAGCAAAATTTAAATATAAAGATAGTGATTTTTTTAGAACTTTTATAAAAAGACAAGAAATACAACTAGCATACCAAAAAGAATTCATGAAATTGTTATTTGAGGCTACTAAGAGATATAAGCAAGGTTACGGAGCTTATATAATTAATAAAAAGAATAAGGACCAAGTTTATGATTAACTCTACAAAAAACTAAAAATAGATTATATTACAAATCTAGATTTTGTCTGCTTAAACGCATACCGGTATAAGATCACAAGAATTATTTTCTATATAACAGGCTTTGCAAGAATTGAAAACAGTTAAGGTTTGACACCTTTAGAAGAAAGGTCTTTGATGTAATCATAAGAAAACTAAAGGAATTGCTTAATGATTTTTTAGAAATACCAAAAGAAATTAGAAAAGTTTACCTTGTAAATTACCAATTACCAATAGAAGATTTACTAGTCTAATAGTAATATCTTTAAAGTGTGCATATAAATTTACAAGAATGCTAGAATCCTATATAGAAAATAATAGAGTTGACCTACCAAATGATCCAAGCGAGCTAAAGTAGAAAATTAAAGATTTATTTTCAATTATAAAGAGAGCAAATTTAAAAAATCTAAAAAATAATAAACTGAAATTGATGAAGTATTACTACATGTTGATAATTCTAGACTTTTACTTTGAGATACTACCAAGAAAGAAACTATTATCTAAAATACTACAAGAAATAACTCTGAGAATAAGGGATTCATTTTCTTTTTATCAAAGGATAAAGAAATTTCAAAAACATGTTAGAGTTGAGGAAAGTTTATGCTTTCAAGTATTTACCAAATAACTATTAATAAGTAAGAGAAGATTACCAAAGAAACCAAAGTTCATAGTTGTAAAAAAAGAATTTACTCTCTTAATTAAAGACAAGAAACAAGCTATTAGTTTTATACAACAAATACCTAAATACTATAAAATACCAATACCTTTACCGAAAAGCTACGTAGAAGTGAACTACACAAATCTAAAAAATCTACTACAAGATTGGATAGAAGTATCAAAAGTAAATCTAACCATACCAATAGTTAGTACAAGAAAATTAATATTAGTGGTAAAGGGATTAAAAGAATATTACTTCTTTGAGCTAAATCCAGATAGAGAAGAAGGAACAGGAAGTAAGAAAGGAGATGCAAGTTTCTCAAGTAAACTTGAGAAACTAAATAAAAGCTTAAACCAAAAATTATCAATAATATTTTCAATTATGGATCAGAAGAATATTGGAATTGCTAAAGGCAAATTTTGTAGTAAAAGTAGTACCAGATTAGGTTTTCAATATAAAAAAACTATCTAAACCAAGTTGGGACATTTTCATTAACCAAGCACCAATCACAAACAGTCACGAGAATGTAGAGATGAGCAATTATCAAAATAATGAACAATTAAATCAATAATGAGGATGGAAGTTCTTTGAATTACAAAAATCATACAATAAAAAATAATATGCAATTTTACTCTAAAAAAAATAAAATAATACAAAACCTAATCAATGCAATACAAAACATGCAGGAAATAAATAATATACTTAAAAGAATGTTATGCATAAAACAATACCAGTCACACGACTTGGCACAACAAAAATTTTTTACATATAAAATTTATAAAAAAAATATATGAAATTACTATAAACTTTGAATTCATGATGTTTCTTCCCCTATATATTAACTTAAAATTAAATTTTTTGGGATATAGAACAAGGGAAGAAGAAAAAATTGAGCTTAAAAATCGAATTAAAATTTTGCCAATTTGGCACAAAACGAAAATTTTATTTCGCCAAAAACAAATATTTAACGATTTTAAGATAATGAGTACCATATATTGCCGAAAATAAGCCACCTCCTAAAATAAGCTACCCCCCAAGTTTTGATCCAAAAACGTCAAAACGCCTTTGACCCGAAAATAAGCTACCCCTTTGTCGCACCAAAAGATATTTAACAAAATTTTTAGTTCCGAAAAAGCTACCCCTACGATCGTTGCTACATAGTAAAGTCTAAATTTTACTAAGCAAATCGATCAAAGTCGCATAAGTAACCTTGTTCAGCAGATCAAAATACGCGTACTCTAAAAGTTTCATAAAAATCGGAGAACTTTTTATTATTTGACATTTAATTTTTACGTTCAACGGTTTTTTTTTACAAAAAAAAAAAACCGTTGAACGTAAAAATTAAAAGTCAAATAATAAAAAGTTCTCCAATTTTTTTGAAATTTTTAGGGTACGCGTATTTTGATCTGCTGAACAAGGTTACTTATGCGACTTTGATCGGTTTGCTTAGTAAAATTTAGACCTTACTATATAGCGATTATAATCGATCGTTTTATAAATTACCTCCGATTTTTTCTGCATGTTTATTTATTGTCTACAGCATATTTATTTATCTATTTTACTTTTTAGAGTTTGTGTTCGAAAATAAGCTACCTCTTTGTTGTACTTTAAATTACTTAAAATAGTAAATAGCCCGAAAATAAGCTACCCACGGTTTTTTTTTATTAAAAATCGGCAAAAAAAGGTTGCTTATTTTCGGCAACATACGGTATATGTAAAATCATGACCTGAACAACTTTACTTAGGCGACCAAAGTAGGTTACCTTGTAAGAAAAATAGATTGCTTATGTACTAAAGTAAAATTTTTGAGTTTTCAATATAAAATCCCTTTTTTTTATTAAGATAACCTATTTTGGGCGCTTAAGCAAAGTTGTTCACATGCAATTTTACTTGTATTTAAAATTAAAATGCGTTTTTTCGGCTATTTACTAGATGAAAAATGGGGTTGAAGTTAGAAAAAAAATTATTTTTAAAAAAATTTTTTAGAAAAAATTTTTTTTCTAACTTTGACCCTATTTTTCACCTAGTAAATAGCCGAAAAAACGCTTTTTGACTTCAAATTCAAGTAAAACTGCATGCTGAACAACTTTGTAAGGTAGAGTATAATGACGTCATTTCTATTATGTAACTTATTGTTATGATCATCAGTAACACAAAATTACTAATACTAATATGAGATCAAATATTCTAGATATTTTGTTTACTATCAAAAACCGGTTTTAACTTGTTTTGTTCCATCGCAAAAAAAAATTTTCTATTGCAACTATTGTTAACTTGACATATTTTTTAAAAAAATTAAATTTAAACTATTAAATTTTTTGCATCGAAATGAAAATTCAGATATTGAAAATACCGTAAATCTTTTTTTTTTCGATATAAACAAAATGCATTTTATTTAGCTATAGTAGTAAGTTTTTGTATGTTGTGATACATAATACGGCAATTTTACTATTATTGAAAATGATCGATATGCACTCTACCCTTAAGCGCCCAAAGTAGGTTATCTTAATAAAAAAAGGAGTTTTATATTGAAAACTCAAAAAATTTTACTTTAGTACATAAGTAATCTATTTTTCTTACAAGGTAACCTACTTTGGTCGCCTAAGTAAAGTTGTTCAGGTCATGATTTTACACATAATCATTGTCTTAAAATCATTAAATATTTGTTTTTGGCGAAGTTAAATTTTCATTTGTGCCAAATTGACAAAATTTTAATTCGATTTTTAAACTCAATTTTTTCTTCTCCCCTTGTTCTATATTCTCGAAAAATTTAATTTTAAGTCAATATATAGGGGAAGAAATATCATGAATTCAAAGTTTAAGTAATTTTTTATGTTTTTTTTATAAATTTATATAGGGACTGCCTATTTCCACCATGTAGAAAAAATAATTGAGGCTACTGGACTGAAAAAAATAAGAACAAAGAAAAGTATATTTGTGATATGGCAATTGTCGGTGGGTGCTTCTTTGGATAAGGTCAAAATTGGTAAATATCCCTTGACAGGTCTCAGGGCGCATGGTATTTTGCTATTTACACTATGGTTACACAAAAGGTTACTATTTTTAGATTTAATATAATATTTAGGGTTTCACAATTTGATTTGATCTTCAAATATTTGAATCAAATATTTGATCAAATTCAAATTCAAATTTGACTATATTTGATTTGATCAAATTCAAATATGGCCAAATTTGATTTGATTTGACAAATATTTGATTTGATTTAAAAATTACTATTAAAAATTCAAATTCAAATCAAATTCAAATTCAAATATTTGAATCAAATCAAATTCAAATCAGGGTCAATTTGATTTGATCAAATTCAAATTGATCCAATATTTGATTTGAATTTGAGGAACCCTAATAATATTGTATATTATAATTTTAATTATTTTCAATTGGCCCAACTTGATTTAGGTTCCAAAACAAGACTTGTATAATGTATATGCATATGTTGTATAACCAGTATATGTACTGTGATTGGATGTTGCTTGAACTTAGATTTAAAGTTAGGGTGGGCCGGAATTATGTCTATTCGCCGAGGCATTATCATGATAGTGCCTACTAGCACTAAGCTTAATGCTAGCCGACCTAGCCAAAATAAGATTTGTATAATATTACACAACATTAGTAGTATGTAACCAAAAATTATTTTTGCAGTATAACATTACATTAGCAGTGCGTAACCAAAAATTATTTTTGCAAAAACAATACACCAGGAGTACACCAGGCCTTTGTGTAATATAAGTGTATATATTATTTTGAATTCTAAAAATAGAAAACCTTGTGTAATCATAGTGGAAATAGCAAAATACCATGGTGGAATTAGTAGCCCCCTATTTTTATATTATAGAAAGTATATTGAATTAATAAGCTAATGTCCATTTATTTCTGTTTTATAAGTTCTCATTATTTCTACTAGGTTCATCTTTTTCTTATACTTAAGCTCCAAACTCAACTCTTTTGATGATTATACTATTCTTATAATTTTGATTATTTATTCCCAATTTTTATTTAGTATTGTAGTATTTGATGCACTATTCTTTGAGATTATCATGAGTATTTTTTTAGAATCTTCAATATTATTTTTAATAGTAATTATTTTTTTGCTTGGGCACATTGCTAATATCACTAGTATTGCCATTAGAAATATTTTCTTGACTAGTGGCTAGCATTCATTATTAATTTTTATTAAGTTATTTATATCACTACTTGAAATTATTGCCATTGGTTTATAGCCATCTGCTATTTCTTCACCTTGTTGTTTTATTTGATAAAATTTTATTATTTTTTCTTTCTCTTTTCTACATCTTTTCTATAGTTTCTCTTCTAAGTTTATGAAGTGTTGAATTATATTTTATGATATTCTCAGTCTTTTTGGTATGAATAGAAAATTTAGTATTTTTGGTATAGGCTGGTGCAAAAATGTAGATATATGAAAATAGCGATAGTAAAAAATTTTTTTTAAAAAATTAACATAAGTATTTAATTTTTTTATTTATCGTTTCACTATTTAGGATCGTTTTAATACAATTTTTATTAACCTTATTAAATTTTAAAAAAATTTTTATTAGGAAATAATTTTCTCAATTTAAAGATCTTCAACATCATTTTCAACCAAAGCAACGTAATCATCGTGATTCCTGTATTCTTTTGCCCTGGTAAGTGTTTTTCGCCAAAGATCTGTGATAGTTTTAAAACTGATCTTTTCTGTAAACGCTTTTAACAATTTGTTTCTAATATAAATAAGAATTGATGCAGGTGGCTTTAGCAAGTTCGTGCTTCACGACAACCCAAATCCCTTTAATCGGTTAAAGCTCATAGTGGTATGGGGTGTAAAACAAATTGTGACTGTATTTATTACCTAGCAATAACCTTCTTCTTCAAGCTTCTTTCACAAAACAGATGCAAAAAAAGGAGTGCCAAAGGTGGTCGCAGATATAACTATGTCACATATAACTTCTGCAATATTAGAATTGGCTTCTTTTTGGGGCCGACCCGATGGTTTACGTTCTGTTAATTCTTTATTTTTACTGTTGTTCCATTCAGCAATTACTCATGCAACTGAGGCCCCAACACTGCTTGCGTAGTGGTATGTCTTTTTATTGCTTCTGGCCTTGTCAACATCTAAAAAGTATCGGTGAGTGCTAAAAATCATCCTATGTTCATTAAGACTTAGTGTGCATTTGTCTCGTTTCAAGTTATCCATTTTGATAAAAAAAAAAAAATCAATCTTAAATAAAGTTTATCGATTATGCTTACCTTTTTTGCAATTTTTATCTCCATATAGCGTGATCGTTCAACTTTCTATCATTAGATCATTTTAGGTAACAATATTTGTATATCTATATTTTTGCACTGGCCCATACTTGATTTTCTTTTTATTAAAGCTCTTCAGTATATTCTTGATATCACTATAGATTTTTTTTTGTTAACTGTTATACTTGTAATGTATCTCATATGCAGTATTGTATATTTTCACTGTTCCAGCCTTTTTTTGTTGTCCCAATATTCTAGTGTCCCAAGTGTCCCAACTATTTTCCAAGTCTTAATAATTAATAAATTAATTTAAAAAAATATATGTTTATATATTTTTTTAGGTACTAAATACATTTTTAACAAAATTAAATTAGATTATTTTAAATAAAATTTTAAGTAATTTCGATTTATAAAATTGTTTCAAAATATTCTAAAATGTTTTAACTTATATTTTAACTATTTCATATATAACATTACTCATATATATCTCTATTATACCTGGGTTGCTTTTGCTTGATATGTGATTATTGCAGTTAGGGGGCATCCATAAATAACGTTATGTACTCCCTCATAGTAGCACTTGACCCCCTCTCTACTATATAAAAAAATTTTTCAAAATCCGTATGTTTATGTAAAATTTTACAAAAACTTGAATTTATTGTGACACAGTGATCCAATTTGGATGATTTAGGTACCATTCGATTCGTCTCAGTGAGATGAATCCAATGATTTCAAAATCATTTCATTTGGATTACTGGATCAATAGTTATTCACAAAAAACTATTGATTTTATAGTCATTTTATAAGAAAACATAATAACCAATAGTATTTGGCCAATAACTTTTGATCTAGTAATCCAAATGAAATGAAATTGGTACCATTCGACTCCTCTCACCAAGATGAATCGAATGGTACAAAATGATTAAATTTGAACCACTAGATCAGTTTTTAAACGATTTTTTCTAAAAAAATTGCATTATATTTTTTTGACCCCCCTACTTAAGAGGAAAATCGTTATATTCTGTCAGACCCCTCCACTCCTCTTGTATAACGTTATTTCTGGATGCCCCCTTATGATAACAGTCCATTATTTCATTTTTTCTATATTCTCAATATCTCATTATTGCAATATTATCCTTTATCTTCCTTACTTTTCCTATTAATTCCTGGTTTGTTAATACCTATTTGGCTTGGCATGCTTTAATTTGCCCTATCTTTTTATTTGTAAACAGATTTATATTACCTTTCATGATGTGTAAATATCTTCTTTTTATTATCTGTTGCTATTTTGGTTTTTTGTCTCATATTATTTTCTAAATATTATAGAATATCTGTTTCCATTGTAATAGTCTTAAACAGTTATAATTTAAGAATTGTTTGATGTAATAAAATTGTGAATATTTAATTTTGATTTTAAATATATTTTACTAGGATGATCTCTTAGTACTTTGTTAACAAACGTTCCCTTTTCATTTCTAGGCACAGACCAACTATTTATTTTATTTGTAAGTTGCATTTCCATACCATATAGTTCCTTTAAGATAGCTGCAGTTAATGTATTCTTATACTTTGTTAAAAAAACTAGTTTATGTGTTAGGATCAATAAGTTTGTACTAGCATCATTTTGTAAATTTTGTAGATACACTTATATTGAATAGGTTAAAAGCCTCTTATGATTTAGAGCTTTCCATATTTGCATTATATATTTTAGTAATTGTATGTCTTCTACTTTTTGACTTTATAAATATTATGATATAAAAGTGTGGCATTTGGTATAGTTCTTACTATTTTAGCTTTCTGCTTAATACTGTCAAGATATTTTTGTGTTAGTTTGTTGTATATTTTTATTTTTAAACAGATATTCTGAATCCTATACAATATTCTAGTTAGTACTATACTATTAATTATATATGTATTGCTTATCTGTTATTTTTGACTTGTTTAGTCTCTTGATTGCTTGTTCTGCTTCATCCCTTATTACAGTATATTATAGACCTTCTTGTATAACTTGTATATTAAAAACTAACATCTTAGGGGCGTGCCTTTTATCATGTGATATTTTTTACTTAGTAGCCACCCCTATTCATATATGGTGTGATCACTTTATCTAATTTTGATTAATTAATATAACATATAGACATGATCACTACTTTTGACCATGTATCCATGGTAAAAATCACGTAATAAATGGCATGCCCCTTAGGTAGAGATGTGATCCATTATCCGTTTCCATCCGTTTTCATATTAAAATCCGCGGATATCCGCGGATTTAAATATAAAAATGGATGAAAACGGATAACGGATCACATCTCTACCCTTAGGTATCTTAATAGTTTTTTATCCTGTCTCTCTAATATTAAGCTTGAAAGTTATTTGTATAGAGGTCTGACTTAATAAATATTCACTAAATATTCACTGAATATTCAATATTTGAATATATAATTTTTCACTGAATAAATATTTGAATATTTAAAATTTTACTGAATATATTTATTGAATATTCATTGAATATATATATATTTATATATATAATTTGGGGTCCGGCAAACAAAAACACAGCTTATGGATTTTTTTCCATTTTTGAGAAAATTATATTTAAAATTTAGTGTAACAATAACAATGAACATCTATTATTAGTAAAACCTGTTGGATTGACACAAATTGACCAATTACGTGATGTTCCCACAGCAATGATCTACAACAGGACTTACAAAATCTAATTTTAGATCACGTTTTATCATATATAACATTTAAAAAAGTAGGCATTGATAAAAATTTTATTATGTAAATCGATGTTTTAAATTTTAAATTATATAGAAAATAGCCACTTTATACAATAGTATCATTAACTCGATTTTGCAAAAAAATGCCATAAGCCATGTTTTTGTTTACTGAACTCATTTTATAATTTTATTTATTTTTTAATAATTTATTTGCAATTTTATTGCTAATTTAAGTAAGAAAGTTATATAATTTTTTAAAATTGAAATATATTTAATATTTAATAATTGATGGTCCGTGAATAAATAAGAATTTGTATTAATAAAATCAAAACCGACATATATAAAATATCAAAATCAGCATTCCTAACTAATTAAAGTTAATTTTTTATTAAGCTAATATCCTGTGAGCTTCTAATAAAAGTTGTAGAACTAATTTTTGTAATTCTAATGATAGAAGATTGGTAAAATTAGTTAAATAGATAAAAGTTATAAGCAATTTAAGGTTAAAAATTTTTCTAATACTATAAAAATTATAAATCTAACTTAATATTTTTTTACTATATTTTATTATAAAAATTCTTCTAGTATTAAGTTCTCATTTACTTGTAAACCATCAATTAATAAATATTCAGTAAATATTCGAATATTTATTTAAAATTTTTGAACAAATATTTGAATAATAAAATTTAAACGAATGAATATTCGAATATTTATTTTTTGAACAAGTCAGACCTCTATATTTGTGCTTGTTCCTGCAAGTTTGTTGTAAATACCGGTATGGACTTTTTGGAATTTACTTTTATATTATTTAACTTGTAGAAAGTAGTTGCAGTATTAATAATTTCTTGCAATTGATTACAAGAATTGGCCAATCATAATGAGTTATTTATGAAAACAATAACTGCTATGTTGATTGTTACTAGTTTATTGGATAGGTAATTGTTTGCATATTATATCCTTTGAATTGTTTTTCTATTTTTGCTATTAGCAGGTCATGGTATATTCTTTATAGAATAAAAGAAATTGTTTACTTTGATCCAGACCATCTTTGACTTGATAAATGTTAGTTTTTTTAGATTTGTTACAACTTGATTACTTCTCATTTTCAACAGATTTTTGAGTAGCTTAATGAATTCTGCAGAACATTTTATTCTTCTTAAAGCTTTCTATAACATTGATAAGCAAACTAAGTCGTAAGTTTTGAACATATTTTGCAATATAATCCAAAATTCCTTTTTCTTAGTTTATGCATTTTTTGAATACTAGTTAGCCACTATATTGGTTGTGCTATTAAAGTTTGCAATAAAGCTGCACTATTTTGGGGCTTAAAATTTCTAATTTGCTTAGTATTTTATTTAATCTTGTAGTCAGAATTTTTGTAAATATCTTTTTATCATGTTCTATCAAGGTTATAGGTCTGGTTTGTACTAAGTCACCAAAAAAGATACTTTTTTTGATATTAGGTACACCAAACTCTGTTTCCAAGCTCTGGGTACCACTTGATTCTTTATACAATAATTAAATACAGTTAGACCTCCATAAATGCAATCTCTATAAATGCAATACTTCCCTAAATACACATTTTTTTCTATTCCGTAAGATGTTATTAGTGCTAAATGCATGTTCTATATTCTGTAAATGCACGTTCTCTTGAATAACATTTTATATTACACTAACCTCTCTAAATGCATATAGCCAATCAAATTTTAGTATTTAAGATAGTTTATACAGTTTTGGTGGAAGTTACACAAACTTGAAAATCAAATTTTTAAAGCTGCAATTTAATTGGCTCACTTTAAATACAAACCTCCCTAAATGCATGTTGTAGGCCTGTCCCTACAAGTTGCATTTATGGAGGGTTGATTGTATTTCTAACAAAATGTCCATTGACATTATTGGTAATTTTTTAATTATTTCGTTTGATATTTCTAATGGCTCTGTTGTCTTATTAGCTAGTATTTCATTTATTATTATTAATAATTCTTCTACAGTAATTTATTTCTTGACATAATCCTTTATAGTCACTTTCTTCCACTTTAGCTATAGCATTGGCAAATTTTATATTTAGATATATATTAATTACTAATAGGTAAGATATATATCGATACTAAATACCCCTGCCAATTTCTATCAATAGTGATAGTAATCGATATATATCTGATATAATATTAATTAATAATTATTATATTCACATAATC
>QKWP01002070.1:54028-64709 GCA_003550325.1 Gigaspora rosea | reverse complement strand
AAAAAAAAAAGGATACACGTGGGAAAAAATGCCAAAAGTACGAACCGAAGGTCCACTCCAGAGATTCAACCACAAATGCTGAAAGCAACAGGAAAGAAACCTAGAAACCTGAAATAAAAAGAGTTAGTGTGCTAATTCGAACGCAAAAAAAAAGAAAGCACGAACGCAAAAAGAAAAAAAGCACAAACACAAAAAACAAAGAAGCTCGAATGCAAAAGAGCAAGAAAGCACGAACACGAAAGAGCAAGAAAGCATGAACGCAAAAAAGCAAGAAAGCACGAACGCAAAAAAGCAAGAACGCAAATGGCAAAGTAGCACAAACACGAAAAAGCAAAGAAGCATGAACGCAAAAAAGCAAGAAAGCATAATCGCAAGGAAGCAAAAAAGCACAAACGCAAAAAGGCAAGAAGCACAAACACGAAAAGCAACGAAGCATAAATGCAATAAGAAAAGCACGAACGCAAAACACCAATATACCGAAATGGTCGACACCAAATGGACGAACCAATGACGAAAAATAAGAGAAAAATAAAATAATGGTAAAATATTTATATAAACAAAACAATCTAATCTAGAAAAAAAATTTTGATTGGCCGATCTGGTAGGGATGGTAAAAAACGTAGATCCCACCCGGGGTGGCGCATAGAATTTTCCTTTTTACAAATAGAAATAAAAAAAAAATAAATAAAATTAAATAATGAAAATGATGAATTAGTAAAAAAATAAAGAATCTCGATACTTCCAAACTCTGTTTTTTCTTTTTTTAGAATTTACTATAAATTAACAAAACACAAAAAGAGCCTTTTTTATTTGTAGTGAATATTTTTAATATAAATAATAAAGTAATAATTTGTTGATATTGATTTTGAAATCTATATAATGATAATAATAATAATATAGAAAGAGCAAAATACTTGAACAATTGTTTTTTTTAATAATTCAACAAAAAACTTTGACCAATAAGCGCAACTCTATGATAAAAAAAAATGTTGGACCTCTACCTCTTGTTAATTGGAATAATAAATACCTATAGTTGGCTAAATAAACATTTGCTAATAATTTTTTTTTTTAATATATATTATGTGTTTTATTCATTGGAATAATCAATACAATTGATTCGATAAACTATTTTTTACTAATAAAAATTTACCTTTACAATAGAGTGATTAAGTTACTTGAGAACACCCTTAAAATTAATTATAGTACTTGCATATGATTTTGATCATTAGCTAATCATATAGAGAAATGCTTGAGAGCACCCTTAGCTAATAAGTTAGGGAAGTGCCATTTATTACGTAATTTCAAGAGGGGTTAACAGTCTATTACATCTATATATTATATATAAAATTATTATTGGCTACTAATTAGATCACAGAAGGAAAGGGGTATAACACTGGTATAACCTTCTAATAAAAATAAATTATGTAATAAATGGCACTTCCCTTACTTCTTATTAAGAATAATTTCTCTCAATATGATTGACTAGTTATCAAGATTATGCTCAAGTAATATATATGATTAATTAAGATAAATTTACAAATTTATATTATAAAATACAGATATTAAACTTAAATCAATATAAAAAAAAATGGTCTTGAGCATTTTTTTTTTTTATTATAGATAAACAATTTTTTTTTTTTACTAAATAAAATTGAGCCTTAATCTAATAATTTATATACTTAAAAGCATTTATTATAAGTTTCAAAATAGTTTAATATAAACTATTTAATTTTCATTAATTTAATTATATTCATGCTAACTTAACCAATGAGTTATTTTTAAATATCAAATTGATTCAGTTAGTAAGTATAATGATTTAATTTTTTTTTATTCTGCATTATCACTTTTAAGACTCAAGCTTATATTAATAAAATTAGTAAGTATAATATTTATCTACTAATTGAAAAACCTGAAATAAGTTAGTGAATTTATTAAGTTGATTTAGTTATATTACAAAGTTGTTTTTATATAAAATTGTATATTTAAAAATTATATATAAGTTTACAAACCCAATGTAGACTTACATAGTATAATTTATACATAAATATAATTTTAAATAATATTTATTTAATAGTTATGTAATGATAATTTAAAATATAAAAATATATTAAGTGGTCAAATAAGTAAATGTTAAAATAAAAATAAAGTTATAATTAAAGTTAGGGTTAGAATTAGAGCTAGGTTAGGAGTAAAATTACAAGAGAAGCATTTTTAATTAAAAATACAACAGGAGTTACTCTAGTAAAATTTTGAAATATTAACTATTCCTTTTCTTAAAATTTATATATAAATTTTATAAAATACAAAGGCTACATAATTATATATATAAAATTTATTAATATATAACATTTATATAAAAATTTTTATTTAACATTTATGATATATAACATCTATAAAATTTTTACTTAAATCTTATAATATATAAAAGTTATAGTTATAATATATAAAATTTATTAATATACGTACATACATACACATTTGTGTTTTACCAAGTCCAATATTCAGAAAAGATCAGCAAACTCTCTTTCACCCTTTCGCTATAGTCTTTGTCGATCGATAATTATCAATTCATCAACCCATTAAAAAATCCGAAACGACAAAAAACAAAAACCATAAATTTTAGAAAATAAATATGCAAACTTAGCTCAGAACACTTTGTAAAAATGGAAGGAAACCTAAAGAATAAATGAAATTGCTCTTTGCGCCAACATCACGAACTTTTTTTCATAATATTGCTACATAAAAAACTACGTATTCTTATAGTAATTTTTTATAAAAATTTATACATTCTACGGACCTTCTGTAATATTATATATATGTAAAGCACGTAAATTTGCATAAATTATTACAGAGTTATATTCAATTATTACAATCATTATAATTATATACTGAATTAGTTTATACATATTTTTGAGCGAACATTATCTATTTCTTGATATAAATTAATAATTTCTTGAAAAAATTAGCATTATTTTTTCGCATAATTTTCTTATCGATCACAGTTATTTAGCTTCTTTCGGCATTAGTCTAAATTTTATCCGATTGTGTTTTATTAATTTACGATAAAATTATCAATCTTAATTTTTTTAAAAAAAACAAAACAAATAGAATTATACTTGCCTTGAGAGATCGATACAAATAATTAACTTTCTCAGGATCTAATTTCATGCCTTCATATTTCGGATCAAGAATATAAAGACATATAGCAATAGCGAAAACTTTGTCATCTTCAGTAGGTTGATCTTTTACCCAAACTTTAGATATAATTGAGTCCATATAGGTTTGAGATGACATAGTACTAATTGGAGCATTTAGTTTGCGTAGACACCATTTCGTATTTTGAGATTCTTTAAAAGTTTTAATTGTATCAGCAGAAGCTGATGAATCGATTTTATTGAGCTTGTCATGAAATACTTCAAATAATTTATCTTTGATTTTCTTGACAATAGTTCCACGGTGCTTGCATATTTTGTCTTTAGCCTAGTAAATAATAAATATTGTACACATACATTTAGTAATTAAATAATACCAATAACATAAAATATAAAATAAAATACAGTACTATAGAACAAATTGCTGATCTAAAAAAAGAATCCCATTCTTCATTATTTATTAAAAATCGCATGCGTTCAGGTTGTTTAGAACTTAATATACGTAAAGCTACAGATTTAATCGTTTCATCTGAAGGATATTTAAAATCTGGTAAAATATCATTAATAATATATTTCCAATAGGGCTATTAAAATATAAATAAATTAATTATTAATTAAAGTTATATATAGTGCAATATTTAATTTAAAATTACCTCAACCCATTGAGTCCGAGATGAAGCTTCATCAGTTTTATGTGAATCATTTAATTTATCTTTAATTTTTTTAATTTCTTCTGATTGTAAACGAATTGTTGATTTAATTTCTTCATGAAGATGCAATAATGTTTTTAAATTCGTTTGATTAGCAAGTATAGTATCCAATATTTTATTAAGAGTATTATCAGTTGAATCTAAAAGTTATAAATTATTTTAATTAAAATATATAAATAGTTATATGAATTTGAAATTTAAAAAACTTACGTTCTATATGATTTGATTTTGTTATTGAGTTTCTAATATTAATTGATCCCGAAGTATTTGAATTAAATCTATTATTTTGTAAATATTTAGAACTAGATAATGTTTTTGAAGTATTATTAGAAATTGAAGATTCGCTTTCAGAGTTTGACAAATCATCATCTTCATAATTATTTAAAAAGTATTTGCTTGATGAAGATGTTGAAGTTTGTTGAGATAAATAATAAGAATTTGAATCGGAACTTTTTGACTTGTCTAAAATTTTAAAAATAAAATATATATTATGTATAAGATATTAAAAATAAATAAATTTTATTTGTATAATATACCTAATTTATTATTTTTAGTAGTATCGTTAACAGGTTGTACATCAGATATATTACTATCTAAATCATTTTCAAGTAATAAGTGCTCATCTTGACTATCTTGTATATCTTTGTATCTTGTATATCAATTTGGTTATTTAATCTTTCATTTTACTAAATTTTTATCTTGAGAAGAAGATGCTTGTTTATTTTGAGAAGAAGATACTTGTTTATTTTGAAAAGATACTTGTTTATTTTGAGAAGAAGATATTTGTTTATTTTGAAAAGTCGCTTGTTTATTTTGAGAAGATGTTTGTTTATCTTGAGAAAAAGCTATTCGTTTATTTTGAGAAAAATTTTGCTTATCTTGAGAAGATGTTCGTTTAACTCCTTTTTTACTATGTTTCATTTTGAAAAATAAAAAAGTTAAGTTTATAAAAAGTTAAATAAAATCAATATTTATATAAATTAAGTTTAATAATAGATCATAAAAATTATCACTAAATTTTTAATTATTAATAATACGAAACAAAAATTTAAAATTTTTAAATTTTATTATATAAATTCAAATGACACTTACTTGTAAACCATGCAAAAAAGAATTTAAAACTTCTCAAGGATATGGAAATCATATAAAGTCTTTAGCGCACAAACTTAATCCTTTACATGAAATTTCTAATAACAATTTGTTATCTAATAATAATCATATTCCAAAGCAAATTCAATTTAATAATGAGCAAGAAAATTTTATGGATATATATTCAACTTCAAATGAAAATGAATGTTCTAATTCAGATTCATTACATAATTCTTTAAGTAATGAAAGAATTACAACTGATGATGAAGAATTAAAAAGTAATAGTAGCAAAAATTATACAGATGAAGATAATTATAATTATGCAAATGAAGATAATTATAATTGTATTAATGAAGATGATTCTAATTATGAAGAATTAATTTCTGAAATTCCTAATGAGCTAAAAATACCAAATAATGCATTTATAGATTTTATGAATGTAGTTGATAAATATAATATTAGCAACAAAGCGGGAGATGCTTTTCTTAAAGTGTTTAAAAAATATTCATCATTAGATCAAAATCTTTTACCAAAATCAACTAGTGCTGGACGACATTATCTTAGATCAATTAATATATTTACTTTACAATTTAAAAAAGATTTAGTTTCAACATATAATAATACAAATTATTATTTTGAAAATAGATCAATTCTTTTAGCAATTCAAGAATTATTGCAAAATGATGATTTAATGCAACAATGTGAATTTAATTATAAAGAGCAATGGAAAGTAGATGAAAATAATCAAAGAGTTCAATGTTATGCTGAAATATATAATGCTAATTGGTGGAAAAAAACAGAACAGAATCTTCCATTTTCATCAAAACTTTTGGCATTAATTTTATACTCGGATGGAACTACATGTGATGTATTAGGAAAAACATCATGTCATCCCTTATTTATTACCCTTGGAAATATTCCCAAAGACGTAATAAAAAAGATGCAAAAGCTATTGTTGGATTATTTCCAATAATTAAATCAGTTAATGAAAATCAAAAAAAATCAGATGAATTTCGATTGGAATTACGAAAAGTATTTCAAAATTGTATAGATATTGTTTTAAAACCTATCTATAAAAAATCATCATCAAGCTTTATGTTACATATTAATAAACAACCTACTTGGATATATATTCGTATTGCAATGATTATATCAGATTTACTTGAAGCAGCAAACTATTGTTTAACATCCAAATCAGCTAATGCAAAATATCCTTGTCATAAATGTTTGATTAGTAATGAAGATCTTGCTAATATTAATTTAACCAATAATCAAATTATTTATCGAACACATGAAAATATGAAAGTAGCTATAGAATCGGGAACCAGCAATCTCTACTCTATTGTTAATTTGCAAAATAGCTTTTGGAAAATGTCTGATAATATTGGACTTTTTTATTATCAACTTAAATATAGTCGAATGCTTTTAAAAGAAATAGGTGGAAATAATGCAATAAATGAAATGGATCATCGATTTGGAACATTCATGGTCTTAAAATTTTTAAATTTGGATTACAAAACATCAAGCGATTTACAGCAGGAGAATATAGAAATATTATGAAAGTTATACCTTTTATAATTGATGGTATTTTATATACATATGATAAACAAACAGACAAAGCATTAACAATGTTATTTATTAAATGGAATATTATGTATAAAATGAGTCGAAATATGATGCCAAATGAAGATTATTTAAAAGAATTTGAAGTATTTTTAATAATTTAATATTATATTAAAATTTTATTTAATTATTTTTATTTTTAATTTAATTATTATAAAATAGATTGCACGATTTAATTGGGCACAAGATTTTATAAATCTACTTCAAAAATTTTCGCCTTCAGGTCTTAGCCATATAAAACTTCATTCTTGGCTATACCATATAACTGAATCAATTAGAGAATTTGGAAATATGAATGGATGGACTTCAGAAACATATGAATCTCTTCACAAGGATTATATTAAAAAACCTTATCGATCTAGCAACAAACGGGATATAAATATGCAAATAATAGGAACTGTAAGTAGTTAAATATTTATTAGATATAATATAAAAATTCATAATTTATTATATTATTAACTAATTATATTGTTAAATTAATTAATTATATTTTACAGATAAAACAACGAATAATATTAGCATCATTAAGCAATACTTCATATGATCGATTACAAAACAGCAATGAACAATTTAGCACATTAATTTATTCTTTCACGTTTAATGATTATATTAATATTCAAAACTTAATGATAAATTCGAATGAACATGAATTTACATTATTAGGAATGGCTAATTTACAAAATTGTTTAAATACATGGTTTGAAATATCCAATAGTGCTGAAGATGATTTGAATAAATTATCAATTTGGATTGAATTATACAAATCTATTAAGCTTGAAAATGGACAAAGGATTTACGCTACGAAAAATTTTTATCAAAGGTCACATTTTGCTAATGTGCTATAGAAGTGAAAAGAGCAACCAATTATAGTGAAGAAAAGGAACTATGCTTCGGAAAAGTAAGTTTAAATATACAGCTTATTTTAAATCTAACTATTAATTAATTTATCAATCAAATTTTCTTTCCAGGTACTATTGTTATTGCAATTAACCTATAATAATGCAACATATTCTTTAGTATTGGTACAATGGTATGATTTCAAGTATCAAGATTCTAGACGGCACTATAAGTATGATAATCCTTATGTTAAACTACTAGCAGAATTTAATTTAGTTCCGCTAAATTTCTTACATGAAGTTCATATAATACCTCGCTTCGGACATACCAATAGCTATTATGTCAATAATTATGTAAATTTATAAAAAAATTTGCGTAAGAAACTATGTATTCTTAGATAGCAAATATTATATAAATTTATAATAAAAAATTACAATTCGATACATAAGTTTATAACTACATAAATTTATAATAAAAAATTATGTAATATAATACATTTTTTTATACATTTTTATGGCTACATAAATTTATAGTAAAAATTTACTTAGTATTAATATTACTTACGTAAATAAACGTAAATTTATAGCCCTTCAAGGTTCGTGATGAAGTTGTTAAGTGGATATGAACCAGTAATAGATTCGAAATTTGCTATTAAAGAGTAAATAGTAAAGAGTAAATAGGTCGAATAACAAATAAGAGTAAATAGTACTTAAAACCGTGAGGTAAGTAGATCCCACCAAAAAAGAATAAACATTGCAAGTGTTTTGAAAATCAACAAAAAAAAAAGCAGGATTTTACGATAAAAGGCATTAGATTACGGATTTTAAAATAGTAACTTGTACCGGTATGTATCCGAATTAAAATAATGTACCACTTTCTGTTTTCTATCGTAATAAGTAAAAGCCCCCTAATGCATGATTTTCTGGAAAACGGCTATTTTTTTTTTAAAAAAAAAGTTGATATGTAGATCGACGATTCAAAAGTAACGTCACGTTAATGCTAATTTAGGGTTGTTGATCTTAAACATTTATATCAACTTTTTTTAAAAAATGCTCTTACAAGTATTATTAAATCACAAGAGCAACTTAGACGATTTAAAATGAAGATGAATATCAAAAATCGTCAACTGTTTTCCAGGCAAATTTGCCTGGATTTTATTATCAAATGATTGGTTAAATTCTTCCGTGTTTAATCAATGATTATTAAATTAGTGTTAATGAATATGTTACTAGAAAAAGTACTACCAATGTTGCAAGTTCGGGGCAGAAAACATGATGCCATGACTTGCGCAAAACTTTGGTAAAAACATAATTTAAAGGTTAGGGGCGATAACAAAAACTCCCAGCGCATGGGCAGGCGTAGGGCTAGTGCAAATTTGCAATTGCAAAATCTGCGCATAAACCTGACATTTATTGCATTGCAGATGCAATTGCATATTTTGCATATTTGGACTAATGTTGCATATTTAATAGAGCATAATCTGCGCATAAAATATAGGAAAGAGCTTGTTGTTCGTGTGTTAACAAATTCTGAATTCTGATTGGCTAGATCAGGTGTAACATAAAAAACCAATCAAAACAATAAAAAAACTGACTAGTTTATGTATAACATAAAAAAATTCATAATGGATTTTAGCCAGAATTTATTGCATAAAGATGCATATTTTTACCAAATTTGCATAATTTGCTGCATATTTTTAAAAAATTTATTGCATAATTTCGCATAATTAATCAGGTAGTGCATACGGATTTAGGGGTTAGTTGCCGCAGAAAATGATGAGCCCTAGGCAGGCGCATGACTTGTTTTACATTACATAAATACTTGTGTAACGTCGATCCCGGAAATCATCGGAATTGAAAGTCCTCCATGCTTACAAAAATTTGGTAACCGCATAAAAAATTTTTCTAGAAAAAAAATAGTTTAGGTGCAAGAAATTTTTGTTTGCTGGTAAAATTTTTAGACGCGGTATATTTTAAATTATAAAACATATCTGATATACATTTAAAACCTTATTTAGACGCGATAGATTCGTATTTCAAGAATATACCTCCGCCAGAATGGACATACGCGGGATATCTAAAAGCAATAAAACCTTACTGCATTTCTGAAGCTTGCTCGCTAGATGACCAAAAAGCCATCTGGAGAAAACGTTATTAACTTATTTAAGTAACCTTATTATTGAAGAAAAAAATGAAATCATCAAAAAATATGCTGTTTACCTTGATTCAGCAGGTATGTTAATTTTCTATATCTCTAAATAGCTTTTTGCATTTCCCTGGTGTAAAGGTCTACTAGTTCCAGAAAAGGAGCTAGTTATGTTCTTTCCTTTACGCCAAATGTGAGATTGTGCAACCTGAAGGGGTGTTGTTCCTCTTTGGGGTGTCGTTCCTCGCATTGTATCTTGCGGTCTTTTTGCTGTTATACAGCTTGGAGCGGGTGTCGTTCCTTCTTTGAGTATGTGTCGTTCTTCCAAAAAGACTGTGAATTAAGTACAATTTTCATGATCGAACATACGTTAATTGCCTCTACAGTATTTTTTTATGAAGGACGTCTGCCTGAAGAAGATTTCTGGGATGACGTTAAAATAGAAAAAATAAACCAGAGGTGTGTATGAATATTGAATGGAATCTCCTTGGTTTAGATTGTAACTTATACCCTTCAACTTCTAAGGCCACCTTCGATAAAAAATCTTGACATTTCACGAACTCAAAAAGAAAAAGAATATGTCAATAAAGATAGTTCTAAAATAGGACTAAAGCTAGTGTTTCGGGCGAAATCCATTTTCAAAATCCGAAAGGCGAAACCGAAATGCTCCCAAAGGCGAAATAAATCCGAAATTTCCGAAATTTCCGAAATTTCCGAAATGGGCGAAACTTCCGAAACCTGGCGAAACCTCCGAAACCCGGCGAAACCGAAATGGGCAATGGACTAGGAAAACCCGTCTTTGACACTTTTTTATCAATTTCGAGATTTTCGATTCAAATTAAAGTTCTGGTTTATATCTATATGTATTTCGCTTTTTACCCTACGTTAATATAATAGTTTATCAAGATATTTTAACTTGAATGTAAACTAATTTTTTAACGATCGTGTTCTAAAAATAGATTTACAACCAAAGATTGACGACTCAATTAAATTAGATTGGTCAATCAGTGTTTCATAATCACATGACATTGTTTATTCAGTAATTGATATCTAAAAATAAACAAAAATTTCAGGGGTAAAATTTAGGTTTCACAGACAAATAATCGCCATTTTCTCAAAATGGAA
>QKWP01002070.1:26743-47420 GCA_003550325.1 Gigaspora rosea | reverse complement strand
GTTGATTGTTGTTAGAGACCCTTTAGTTATATTTGTTCCCTTCCTCTTCTTACTCAATTTGTTCACTGGCTTTGAGTTCTTCTTGGTTGTAGTTAATTAATTAATTATTTAGTTAATAAAATTATATATTTAATACGTTTTGGTTACTATTTTCCTCTTTTCCTACTATACTGTTTTTGTTTACTTAGGATTTACAGATGTACGGGAAAGAGTTTTCCCGTATTTAAGATTTTTTTTAATAAAATAATAATAATAATAATAATAATAATAATAATAAATAATAATAAAATTATACGCGTATAACATTAGATCCAAGTACTATAATAAATCATTGTAATTCTTAAATTTAAATAAGTGTATCTTTTTATTTAATCTTACAAAATATTTACTTCTGCTCGTTCTTAATATAAATCTATAAGCCAATCAGATTTTGTAAAATCACAAAATGATCTACAAAAATTATCCAATCAGAATGAAAGCCCGCTATGCTGTAGTACGCATGATTCAGGGATTTGGCATAGTTCGAAATAAGTGGATTTTGTGAATTGTGCGTACAAGATAAGGAGTATAAATTATTTAGATTGATGAACTTGATTATATTCTAACATGCCTTTAGTTTATGATGCTCTGGTATGCGCAATTCATAATTTTTGGTGTAGCTTGAAGTTTGCAGTTGTTTAATATTAATTTTATAACTTTATTAGAAATGGTTGAAAAAGAATTTTACTGTACACGTTTTGAAAATTGTTTTTTTATTGATAGTTAATGCCTTTAAATTCAAGAGAAAAATTTTTAAAAATTCTCGATCATAATATCAATATCAATACATTAAAATAAAAATTTGAAATTCACACACCAAAGTAAACTGATTGTGTATGCAAAATCAGCCACTAGGGCCAGTCTTGATATTATAATAAAAATAAATTACTATATAATTATGTTCTAAAAAATGCGCTATTCTTTTTTAATTTCCAGTTTATATGTGGAAAGAGTTTATATCATTCACCTCCCTAGATCTTTTCTGAATTGACCATACCTTGCATATTTACGATCATTCCATTCTAAAAAATGAGCATTAGCATTAATAATTTTGTTATATAAATATTTATTTACAATAAATGCTTACTTGTAAATTCAATAAGGCAAGAAGATTTCGTTTTGCAGGATAAATTCATCTGAGGATGATAAAATATTTTGAGTAATAAATGACATAATACATAGTGTGCCTGTATTGAGATTGTGCCTTGTATTAAGTGGAAGTACCTTTACATTATATTAGTCATGTAACTAGCCAAGCAAATGAAAGATCATAACTGAATTCATAGAGTAACGCAAATAGTTGTTTAGCTATTTGATGTAAAGGACCTAGATAAGGTGTGCTTTACTCACTGAATCACATCGAATCCCGGTATATTTGTGCTTTGTGGAAGGCCAGGAAGTTCTTACCAGTGGATTTAAACACCTTGGTGGCAATTAACATTGTTTGACAAAATTGGAGTTAAAAAAAATTACCTGGTGATATTGGTAAAAAAGATTGTAGAAACCGTGGTTAAAAAAAGAGGTTGTACAAAACTTTGGAACAATTCAAAAAATGAAACAATAAAATCTCAAGTCGTTGTGTTTGTGTTATATGTGTTGTTATAACCTGAACTTGAACAAGCTTATAAGAACTAGGCACTAGAACTAGGTATTAAATTATTGCTAAGTATATTGGACTATCACTAAAATAGAGAGATGGCGGTTGAGGCATCAATCTACATGACCGGATGATTTTGCCGGTGATTATCAGATTAACTGATAATTCGGGTAAGATAGTGCTAGCTGATCTATCGTAGTGGCATATGCTTAATCGACATTAAGATAGTCTTTAATTGCTCGGATTTTCAATTGGCGTAAGATGTTCCTCTTATCTCCGGTTTCATGTACTGTGTATCTGTATACGTTATTCTGAATTTTACTATATTCGGTTGGTGTGTTTTGTCTTATTTCTTCCAATATTGGAAGGCAGTTCACTTTTTCTGCTACTTTATTTCTATCTTGAAAATCGAATATTTGTAAGTATTTTCTTCCGTAATAATTATTAAGATACTTATTAATTTTGGTAAGTCTTCCACGTAATTTGTTAATTTTGAAGGTTACACCTTTCTTATATTTTTCAATAGCGATTATGTCTTTAGTCGTTAATTTTTCTGTCTTCTTTTTAAAGCTATTAAATGTTGTTTCCGTCATAGGTGATATATCATTTTCTTCTTGTTTGTCAAGTGATTCAATTTCACAGTAATTGAAATATTTTCCAATTTCTTGAAATATAAAGTCTTGGTTCTTTTGTAGCATGGGTATCAGGTTCATGAATATGACTTCCTGAAATGTATGCCATGTTCAGTCAGATGATTTATCTGGCTCCGTTGCTATCGGTTCTTGTATTCAATCCCATGGATATATGAATATCAAGAGTGTAACGTTATATGTCGCATCTTGAACTTCACATCTTCGAGCTGTCCATTCAAGTTGTGATGGTACTGTTTCACTCCAGATCTTCTGTAATTTTTCTTCTTCAAGAATTATTCCTGATTCTTCAAGTTTTTCGCGCATTGCTGCGTTTTCTTCTGTTTCTAAAGTTATATTTCTATAATTATCTGTATAGACATCTACTTTTCCTCCGGTTCCTTGCATCATATTTAGATAAGGTTTATCAGAATGTATTCTTTGTGATAACATTATTTGTATCTCTCTTTCTGGATCTTTTCTGAATATGACGACTTGTACTAATTGTCTGTCTTTTAATTGATTATTTTTTCTGCAATATGCGCAGTTATTGTAGAAAGTCATTTCATAGGTTTCGGTAAGTCCTCTGTATTCAAAGATGGATCGGTATTGTCTGCATCTTGAGCATTGTCACGTTCTTTTATCGATTTCCATTTTTGAATTTGAAGTTTCTTTGCTTTTCGTATTTGGTACAATGCTTTGTATGCGCCTAATTCTCGTTTCTTTTTGAAGTGTTTTTCAAAATAAGGTTTTCTTTTGTTTCTACAATTTACACACTTGGTTCGTATTCCTCTTTTGTCCTAATCCAAATTGTAAATACTTATTATATTCGTAACAATTTGCGCACTTATATGTTTTTGCAGTATGATCAGGATTTTCTTGTATAAATTTTTCAAGTTTCTTTATTCTTTTCTCAACAGATTTCTTTTGATGATATAGTTTTCTTTGTTCTTTTGCTCTAGGGGTATTAAGGCGTAATCTACACTTATTACAGCACTTATATTGCCTTTTAGTTCTTTTACTTATGTCAAAGTTATTTGTTTCTTTATGTACTTTGCAATTGCTACAAAGTGACATTTAAGCTATAATGGTTTGAACTTTTCCTTTGATATAAATATATTCATGCCAGATATCTATCTTGATGGGTATTTCGTCTTCAAGTAGATTATCAAATAGTGCAATAACATAATAATATTTTCCAGTAAATGGTTGGTTATTGGTATCTTTATAGATATTTATTTTGATACCGGGTGTTCCTTGGTGTGCTATTATTTGTAGTGAATCTTTATCCGAAATAGTAATACAATAGTATGCTTCTTCTTTGATTTCTTCTTTTAATAACCTGTAAGGATGTAGTGCTTTTTCTGCTTGGGTAATAAATAATAACGATGTTATTTCGTGAAGTGGTATATCTGTTAAGAATACCCGTAGTACAATTTTTCCAAATATATATCTATCTGGTATTACAGATATTCGAGCTGTTATTTGTGATTTAATTATTGAAATAATATCAGTATTCTTTTGTAAATGCGTAAATATCTGATATACTGTACTATTGAGATGTTGCAAACATAATGTTTTGTATTTTGTTGATATCAAATTGTATTCAGTTTTCGGTACTACTTTTATTTCAGTAGGTTCTTCTTTATTAAATATTGGTGTGTAGTTGAAAGTACTATCTTCTAGTATTTGTCCTGTTCCGTAAATGCTTATTGAAATGTAATTCTTTGTTTTCTGAATTGATTATATCTCATTCTTGTACAAAGTTAGCTCCTTCGTTAGTTAAGATTCCTTGTAAGAAATTTGCTCTGTGTACAATTATTTGTGTTATAAAATATGGTATAAGTCCTTCTTTGGTGGCTCTAATAAGTTTCCACTTAATTGCTTCTATTTGTTGATAGATTGCAGTTAATAGGTTAATATATTCAGTCTGTCTTTGTTGTTGCTTGTGAACAAATATAGCGGTATCGTTTGGTATTAGGCTTTTAACTTCAAGTGCTTGTTGTAATACTACTAATGTTTGGCCTAATCTATGGTTGCTTGTTGGTAAACAACGTGAGATTAATTCTTTAATAGTGACTTCTATATCAAGTTGTATTTCTTCAATTGGTTTTTGCGTGAGGATTTTTTCAGTTGGTTTAATATATTTTCTGAGAGTATTTCCGAGTCTTGGTATAAAATTCCACTGATAGTTAAATTTAGCGGTTTCAAGTATAAAATTTTCTTTCAATTGCTTTGGGATTTTTGCTACTAATTTCTTTTTATGTTTCTTATTAGAATTTCTTTTCCTACTTCTTTTAGACATTTAAGCAATTATATTAGAAAAATGCCGATTATTCTGCCCCTCTTGAGGTTATACTAAAGCCTTCTTTAGTAATGATGGATATTATAATCCAGTTGTTTTGCTCTAACTCATCGTATAGTTTCTTGGAGTTGTAGTTCTGCATTAACTCTGTATAGATTGTTTAATAAAGTGACTGTTTCTTGTAATGCGTTTGTGTTATTAATTCTATTTCAATTTGCAAACGCTGCTGCGCTAGTTTGTATTGCTACAATGGCTGCTTGATTTATCAATCCTTGGCCGTTTAAAGGTACATTGCCTTGAGTTCTATGTTGTCTCCCAATAGCTTCTTCAAGAGTTAATAGTCCTCTTTCAATATTTTGTAAATATTCAAGAATAAATTTTTGTTCAAGGTTTCTTCTGACTACTTGTCTTATTTGAGTGCGTACTAATTGGTCGTGGTTTAGTACTTGTGGGTTCCAGTTATTTCTTTGTAGTCTTTGGTCACTTCTTTGATATTCTTGTCTTGCTTGTGGATGTGAATTAGTTCTTTGTAGTGGTCTTAGCTATCAACTCATCTAATATTGTGTTCAAAAGGATCCGGTCCTCTTTTACAATATTTAAATAAGTTTTCACAAGGTATATTTTGTTTTTTACAATTGGTGCAAGTGGTATTGATCTTGATATAGCGTATATGTTTAGCTCTGCAATAGTTGCAAGATTTAGTAGCTTTTCTATAGTACTTATGAAATCATTGGGACTTCATGCTGTTCTTCTAAGGATTTTATCCGTGTTTAAATAAGTTTTCAGTTCATAGGAGATAGTGTGATTCGAATTTTTCATGTGATTGACTTTGCCGGAATAAATATTAATTAATTATAATTATATATTGTAAATTATAGTTGTCTAGGCCACTTATAGTAATTGTCATTCTTAGTGTGGGTGCTCCAACCGTCGCATACCACAGTCGTGTCCTTCCTAGATATGACACGCCCTTGTGTACTTCTTTAATAAATAGACATATTTTAATTTACAATATTATAGTATAAAGTATAAAATATAAAATAAATAAATAAGCAAATAAGATTTAAGTTTATCCGTGATAGTCAATCTTTAACGATCATATCTTGTTCATCCCCTGTTTCATCATCTCCATCAGATGATCTTTCTTCTTGTACTAATTCTCTCTAGTAGCATGGTTTTGTCGTGAGAATGTATCCATTTCTGCCATATTCCTTAATGCTTCTGGCATTTGAGGGTTATCGAATAGTACCCTTAAAAATGCGTAGTCAAGTTGCCTGTCAGCAGTTCTCTTCTTTCGTATAGCGAGATTATAATTTGCTACTTTATCTTCCATAGCTTCTTCCTCTAATTGTCGAACTTTTCTTTTAAGTGTTTGGTTTTCCTCTAATACATTTGCTATTTGTAACTACAAATTTATTACTCTAATGTTCAACAATTGAATTCTTTGTGTCAGAGACTGTATATTAATTAAGTTTGTACTAGCCATGGGTAGGCTTAATCTTCTGAAAATTTGTTCTAATTTATTGAACCTATCCTCAAGACTTCTTTCTGGTTCAGGTTCATTATTTATCCTTTCCATTTCTTCTTGAGGTAGTAGCAAAGGTTCAAACGGTTGCAGTTTTTCAGAATTCAGAATTACTTCTGTGGATTCTTTTTCAGTTATTTCAGAGAGTTTACTCAATAGTCGTTGTTGAACAGGTGTCATGTTGCAGGGTGTTTCTGCTAATTCTATAGTAATAAAAGAGGTGATAACTTGGCTAGGTCCTGTTCCTTCTACCACTGTTGATGCTTCGCTATCAACAGTAGCTTTTTTCCCTTTTCTAAATCGTGAAGCTTCTTTTATGCTCTGTTCTTTGCATTTTTCACAAGGAATTGTTATATTTACATTTGGTAATTGGATTTCTTGTTGTCCATCTATTAATTTTCCTTGCAGAATGATACAATTATTGCAACCTATTGGCATTATGGCATACTTTTCATAGAATCGATATGGTCTATATGTATTTTCTCTTTCCCATTCTTCGATTCTTCTTTTTGCTTCGTAGTCTTGGTATAGTTCACAGTCTATTTTCTTTTCTGAGAAACATTTACTACATAGTCCTGCTAAAAGGTGGTCAGGTCCTTTTGGCATGAGGCAGTTTTTACAAAGTACAATGTTTCTGTCTCTTCTTCTTGCCATAAGATCATTGGCTTCTTGTAAAGTAGTTATTCCAACATCATATTCTATATCTTCCCAATTATCAAAGTGTGCATTTCTTGCATGATAATTGTATATGTCTGTTGATAATTCTCGTGTGGCTATTCTTAATTTCCTTAGAATTAATGCTTCGTTCCACCTTGTTCTTGGTGTATCTTTAAGATGTTGAATGATACGTATTATCATTGATTCATTAATTCTGATATCTTTATGGTACATTTTCTAATAGTGGTCTGGACATTCTGGTACATTCTTACATCCATTGATTGGAAACTATAAAGATAATAGGTGTTATATTCTATTTTCTCTTCATATGTACAAAAGTAATTCTGGAAGGAATCACATTTGAAATGCTTTTTCCAGCTTTGTTTTTACAAAGAAAGCATTTTACAAGTTGATTTCTTCCTATTCCTTTAGCATAGTGGGAACTTCTTTCGTCAGAGATGGGTAATTTTTCGGTATAATTTCTGTAACATATTTCGCACACGAGTTGTTTATCAAAATACTTTTCATTATGATGTTTTGGTTCAACCCTTTGTTCAATGTCTTGATAGTAGCCATCTAGTAAATAAAGGCTTGCCTGTTCTACTAGGGTTCTATAGCATTCACTACAATGGTAAACGTCATTGGCATTTTGATACCCACATGCACATCAACTATTTTCAAATGTCGCTAATGCTTCTGTAAAGTCACATGTTTTCCCGTTATGGTTACTGTTGCAGAGGTTGCATGTTTATCCTTCAATAGTTCTAGAAGGTCCTGCTGTAGGAGTTTCTTCTTCTTGAGTGTTAGGAGTGCTTCTTCTCAGGATAGTTTTTGGCCCATTGTCTGCATAGTATTGAGGGCACTCAGTTTTTCTATATCCAAATTCTTTACAGATCCAGCATTGGTTTTGATTATATTTTCTATTGAGGTGTCCCTTCTTGCCGCAAACACCGCAGGTAATTTCTTTAATGGGTTTCTTCTTAGTGCAGTTATGCCTTCGGAGGTTAGTCCTGAATCTGCACTTATCACATGTTCCAAAGTAAATGATTGGAGTTCTATGGTTAATGGGGTTTGCTCTAGTACTGCTCTAGTGATGCGGGGTACTGGTTGTCTCCTAACTAGCTGCATTCATGGATCTCAGGATCCCTAACATAGCTATCGCAGTCACGACAATAGTTGGGTCCTTGCTGGGTCCATCTATTGGATTTATCAGTGTTGGATTGGTTGTTGTTTCTGTTATTGTTAGACATTTTTCTTTAAGATTTCTTTAATAGTAAATAAGGTTAGGTAGATTATTTCTTTTCTTCTTTGTCTTCTTGTTTTGAGAGTTCTTTAAGTTTATCTAATATGTTCTGGATATCCCTTGAAGTTAAAATCAAGTGTCTTAAATAGAAGTTTCTTATCTGAGATTTGCATTTCCGCTTACAAATCTTTAGTAACATTTTCTTCTATTGTTTCCTTATCAAGAAGTGTATTGCTATCACGCATACACTCGATCAGTGCTTCCCACAGATCTGTTCCAGATTCTTTTATCAGTCTTCTCTATATGAATTCAAATAAGTGAAATGGTAGATCTTCCTTCTTTTTGTTTCTTACTGGGATCGCATCTTTTAACACATGCCATGTGGCTTCAATGCCATTGGTATGATAGACTTTGATATCGTTTGTTATTTCATCATATTTCCACGCACTGAACCCGTGTCTATGATTGACAGCGTGGTGTTGCATTCCTAATCTTTCATAGATGTTGGTATATCCTTTCCACATGTCCGAATATATTATAGATCCAGGATGGATATACTTCCAAATATAGTAAAGTAAAGTCTCTAGCGATCGATCGTTTACGATTGTCGCGAATATCTTCTTTTGTGAAGTTCTTTCTTTTCCTTCGAATACCTATACGGTTTTATTTTCTTTTGTTTTCCAAAATAGAGATTCGTCTATCTCAACTATAATATCGGGACCTCCTATTTTGGTATCCATTTCTTTAATTTCTTGTTTAATCATTTTTTATATACGCGTGTCCAACGCGTAACAGTTATTTTAGCAAGTCCTGTGAACTTGACTATCCATCTATGACTCATCTTGATAAGCCATAAATATCCTAGTTCAAGAAGCTTGTTACATAGCAATCTGCTTTTCATGAGCATAGTTTCGTTGTAGATTGATACTTTTTTTCGGCAATTCCTATTTGGGCATTCAAATAGTTCATTCTTAATTTTCATATCTCTTCCGCATTCGATATATACTAATTCATGTGGTATGATCAGTTTTTCTTTAAGATAGGTTAAACATTCTTCCTTTTCTTCAAAGATTTTCTTTAGTCAATAGTATGGTAGTACTGTCGCAGTTGAATTTATTACTCCAGAATTTCGTAGTGCTGATTGTGATTTGCATAATGCAGGAATTTAATTAAAAGTCTAATTGTTAGATAGTCTAATGTGTGTAATAATTAAATATCCGGTTGATAATCTTGTATTTAAAAAAAAGCGATTGATTAATAAAAAAGGTAGCTTTTAGCTCTAGCAATAATATTAGCCTTCAATCTTATTAGTTTTAAACACCTTTGCATTTTCTAAGTGAAAAACTGTCGTTATCAACATGAACGTATTAGGTAGAAGGACCTGTATGATATATCAGTAGTCATATAGTCAAGCGAGTGAAGTTCTGTAGTAAAACCCCACAAATACACAGCAAACTGGAAATAGCTGTGACACAAGGACCTGAGTAGACAAAAGTTCTACTCGCGTCGAATTTGGTTAAAGTTGTACTATATGAAAGGACAAAAGCCGTATTTGCAGAAAGGTTTGTGGATTAAGTGCCTTGGTGGCAATTGTTTTGTTGAACGTTGGTAAAAGTGTTAGTTAAAGTTAATTAAGTAAGGACTGTTAGGAAAAATAAGAACATTACCTGGAATCGATATAACAAAAATGGCAGATATGGAACGTTTAGTATCGCTGGTTGGAATTATAGTTAGTTTAGCAGCTGTTACGGTAAAGGAATTAAGGCTGGGACGAAAGAAATATCAACATTGTAGGCCATGATTGTGTTACGCATGTTGAAAGCCTGGATATTACGCTCATTTCTGTATGTTACAAGTGCCTGAAAGAGAAAATAAAAATGTTAATAGGAGGTATAAACAAAAAGAAAAGAAAATGGTAAACAATACTTATCTGGATAGTAGTGTCAAGAACATAAGACTCATGAAATTTGCAGAGAAAGAGGATCAAAAGAAAAGAGTTGTTAGCATGGTGATCAAGAGTAAAGCTATATAGGCAAAAAGCACAAAATTTAAACCCATACCTGTTGAAACGAATAAACGGAAATTAGAGTCGATGCCGAGAAGAATAAGTATAAAACATTCATTCATCATCAAAAATCCTCTAGCACGAGTGATCCTGATGGAATAGATGGTAAAATCGAAAAACATAAGGCATCTGATTGGTACCTAAAATCTGCTGAAGAGTCAGGCGATCACCGTGATAAAGTTGTAACGGACAAAAGTAAGGCATCATATTATTATACTGGTGATATAAAAGATGCTGTTAGAATGAATAATGTTGGATGTTGTTACCAACATGAAAATGAATTTTTTTTTTAGTATTTGTATATGTACGGTGCCAGAACAATGCATTAGTATATTTTTTAATTTAATGTGATTAATAGTTAGGGTGAAAATAAGAAATTATGTATTTATTGAATTTTGCAGGTATTGAAACTTCAGGAACGAAGTTTTGGGGATCTAGCTTGTGTCGCAGTTAAATCTATTACCCCGGAATTTTGTAGTGCTGATTGTGATTTGCATAATGCAGGAATTTAATTAAAAGTCTAATTGTTAGATAGTCTAATGTGTGTAACCCGGATAATTAAATATCCGGTTGATAATCTTGTATTTAAAGAAAAGCGATTGATTAATAAAAAAGTTAGCTTTTAGCTCTAGCGATAATATTAGCCTTCGATCTTATTAGTTTTAAACACCTTTGCATTTTCTAAGTGAAAAACTGTCGTTATCAACGTGAATATATTAGGTAGAAGAACCTGTACGATACGTCAGTAATCATATAGCCAAGCGAGTGAAGTTCTGTAGTAAAACCCCACAAGTACACAGCAAACTGGAAATAGCCATGACAATACTTGTGCTTTCATTTTATTTAAGCTTAATTAGCGATTGTTAGTATTTGAGCCGTGCGAACTTCTGGCGGTTTTATAGCCGAATTTCTGGTCTTAACCTTTCCAGATACTTCTTTTTCTTTATCTTTAATTCCTATTTTTAGCGTTACAATTTGTTTTCCATTTTCATTGGTACTCATTTGTCTACTGAGCCAATCTGCTATATGGGAATGAGTCAGTAGAAAAGGGACAAATCATTTTTAGTAAAATTTTTTTAATTTTAAAATAAAATATCTTGACAACTATTTAATCAAATTTGCTAAAAATTTTTTTATTTTAATCTTGAAATTATATAGAATTAAAATAAAAAAATTTTTATTAAATTTATTAAGATAGTTGTTAAAATATTTAAACTTAAAGTCAAGAAAACTATTACTTAGAAAAAATTTGTCCCTTTTCTACTGACTCACCCCTATATAATTATCCTTTTCTAGAATACTTTCTATAGCCCAGTGAAAGTCTTGGAGTTTGATTATCCATTTTTGCATAGTACATCAGCAAATTTATAATAGCGTAATCTTACGTAAGATCTTACGAACCGTAATATAAGCAAAATATCACGTAATATATTTCGAAATATTTCGAAATATCAAATTTTCAAAATATTACGAAAGTAATTTTGAAATATTTCGAAATATGTTACGAATATTTCAAACTCTTTCAAAATATTTTAGGACTAGGAAACCAAGCTGGATCAGTCCTGGATCGCGCATTAGACTGATTTTTCAAAATAGTTCGAAATAGTTTGATGATGTTCAAATTCTGTACTACAAGATCAGATTAGATCTTTTGTTTATAATTAAATCTTCTATTTTGTTTTTTTCACTTTTTTGTTTTTCAATTTTTTTTTCGTTCATTTTTTTTGTTTTTGTTTGTTTTTTTTTCATTTTTTTTATTTATTTATTTTTTAATTTTTTTATTATTTCGGCACTTTATAAAAAAAACACCCAACTTTTCGAAACCTTGCGCATATCAACTATGACTTCTGACACTTTCAAGAATATACTCTAGCAATTTCTAAACTTTTAAGAATGCTTTTTTAGAGAAATGGGCACAAGTTTTCGCAAGTTTTCGCAAGTTCTTGCAAGGTTTCGTTTCATTTATTTTTCGTTCATGTTTTTTGTTTGTTTTTTTTAGTTTATTTTTAAAATTTTTTTTATTAATTTATTTTATTTCGGCACTTTGCAAGAAAAATTAACAGCTTTTCGAAACCTTGCGCATGCCAACTATGACTTTCAACACATACCAACAATTTCTAAATTTTTATGAACAATTCTTTAGAGAAATGATCACAAGTTTTCACAAGTTTCACAAGTTTTTGCAAGTTTTTGCAAGTTTTTGCAAGTTCTTGCAAGGTTTTGCTTTATTTTTTTTTGTTTCATGTTTTTTGTTTTTGTTTTTTTGGCTTATTTTTAAATTTTTTTTATTAATTTATTTTATTTCAGCACTTTGCGAGAAAAACAACAACTTTTCGAAACCTTGCGCATTCCAATGACAGCTTCTGACATTTTCAAGAACACACCCTCAGCAATTTCTAAATTTTTAAAAACGCTTCTTTAGAGAAATAGGTGCAAGATTTCGCAAGTTTTTGCTAATTTTTGCAAGTTTTTGCAAGTTCTTGCAAGGTTTCAGTTCAATTTTTTTTTGTTTCGTGTTTTTTGTTTTGTTTTTTTTGGTTTATTTTTAATTTTTTTTTATTAATTTATTTTATTTCAGTACTTTGCGAGAAAAACAACTTTTTGAAACCTTGCACATTCCAACGACAACTTCCGACACTTTCAAAAACGATAGAAAACAAAAAAGCGACGATAACAGCTAACTGTGGAGTGAGCGAAAATAAGTGTGTAGGGCTAGTTTTTTGTATATAGTAATAGAATTAGATGAGACAAAGTGCGAAAGTAGTTTAAAATATTTGTAATAATGTAAAAATAATACGTAATATATAATAAAGTATGTAATATTAATTAAAAATGTATATTTAATAAATGTAAAATATAATATATAATAATAAATAAAAAAATAAAAATTTTATATTAAATTGTGAAACCGTGCGAAATATTGCGAAAACCTGTAAAAATGTATGATTATGTGAATATGTATATTGTTTATTTATTTTTTAAAAATTTTTAAAAATTTGCAAAAATTTGCAAAATATTGCGAAACAATGCAAAAATATCAAAATATTACCTCCTGCGCGCATTAGTTTATTGATCTGCATGAGTATGTGATCCCTGTAAGGGAGGGTAATTTGCATTGTTTTAGTCTATTTCGCAATATTTTGCAATATATTTCGAAATATTTCGAAATAATAACCGTAATATTACCGTAATATAACATAATATATTATGTAATAATCTGTGGCAATGTAAGATTTTCGTAATATTACGGGCCGTAATATCTTATGTAAGATTACGTATATATAATTCACTGATGCATCATTTCGTATCATTTTTCCAGTTGCGTCAGATATTCCCGTGTTGTTGGTACGTACTATTATGGGTTTATTTTCAATATAATATTGCCAATTAGTAAGATAATAGTATATCGCATACAGTTCTTTCTGAGTTGAGCTCCATAGTCTTTGAGTAGGCATGAGAGATTTTGATCCAAATTCGATGATCTCTTCTTCGAATTTAGTAGGTTCATATTCATCCCCTTTAGCTTGTTCTTCTCTAGTTTTATAATGAGCTAAATCGGGTTAACTTGCTTTAAAACTGCGCCAATTCCGTCATTTGATGCATTAGTTTCTAAAATCAATTGATAACCTTTCTTTGGGTAGATTAGAGCTATAGCGTTTGTTACTTTTTTAATCAATAAGTCAAACGCATCTTGATATTCTTAGTCCACTCAAATTGGATATTCTTTTTTAACAAGTTGTATATTGGTTGAGCTATCTGTGCAAAGTTCTGAATATAACGTCTAAAATAATTTATAAATCCTGTAAATCTCCTTACTTTATTTATGTCAGTAGGTGGCTTTAATTTTTCAGCTTTTTTAATTTTGACTTGATTAGGGCAGATTTTTCTGAATTCTACTAGATGGGTTAAAATCAATGTTTTTGTTACCATGAATTTGCATTTGTCTGGTTTCAGACTCATGCCCCCTTTTTCTATGCGATCAAATACCATTTTGATATGTCGAATATGTTCATCAACATTATCACTAGCAATCGTTAAATCATCCATATATATATATACGAACGAAAAATCTCTAAATAATTCATACATATATCTCATTATATATGCAGGTGCTGTCTTCAATCCCATAGGTAGAACATTCCATTCAAATTTTCCTTTGCCAGGAAAAAAAATGGTCGTTTTATGCTTATCTTTTTCTCTTAATGTGAATTGATAATAAGCCGCAGTAAAATCTAATGTAGAGAATATCTTATGTTGCGCTAATTGTTGTAACATTCTAATTATATTAGGAATTTCATATGGATCATCTTCTAAATATTTATTTAGTTTAGTGTAGTCTACTGCTACACGATATGATCTGTCTCTCTTCTGTATAATTACTAATAGTAAGACCCATACTGCTTTAGATGGTCTTATAAACTCTTGTCTTCTAAGGTCGTCAAAGAGTTTATTAGCTAGTTCAATTTTATCTTCAGAGTATTGTCTATGCATTCTAGCTTTATCTCTAAAGGGTATGTCTTTTTCGTTACAATTGAGCATAAGCGTAATAGGTTCAAACATCTTTTGATTATATGTTGTAGGTTTTTTATGTTTTCTCCGGAATATGTTAATGAATATAGGTAATAATAGATTTCTATATTGTATTGTAGTATTCTTTAAGAGTATTTCAAGTCTTTCTTTTTCAGTTCTTTCTTTTTCATCGACTTTCATTTCTCCTCGAAATTCTTTATCTTTCTTAGATGTATTGACATCAAATATTTCTTTTACTTTTTCTATATTGCTGATATGGTATCCTTTTGGTATTACTACTATTTTATCTGAATAATTAATCATCCAGATCTTTGAATCATTAATTATTCCGTTTTGTACCACTATTCCATTTTGAGCGATATAGAAAGGTGTTTGTATAAGATAATTGCCTTTTTTGGTTACTTTATCTGGTGTCCATGTATAAGGTTTTAGATTACACTATTGGTCCGTGCATATTGGTTTTCCTGTACCAATATTGAGTATTATGTGTTTCTTATTTTATTAGGGATATGTAAGTGTTCTTCATGAATAGTGCATTTTCTTCCTTTTTGCGCTATTTTAGGTTGATATTTCAAATGTATTTCTATATTGAATACTTCAATATTATCTACCTCTTTCACTTTGTTTGTTGTATTTTTGTTATCATCATCATTTCCAAATAAACGTGCTTTTGTTTCTGGTGATAATGGTTGTAATTTCTTTTGGTGTGATAAATTACCATATTGTATATATTGTTTTTGATTTTGGTAATTCAGAGTGTCTAGAATTATAAGAGTCCTTTTTTTGTCTATAGAATTCTTCAGGTACCTTATTACTCATAGGTGTATTTATTGCTTGGTCTTTTATTACATTTCTCATAATGTAGATGATGATCTTTTTCTTGTTCCAAATACTGTTTGTATTGGTGATTTTATCACATTGGGTACGTATGAACTCCATCCTTTAGATTGAGTTACTTGTTGTGTTATAACAGGGGGTCATTTAAAGCCAGGTCCATCACGAAATCTTCTGTTTCGCACAACCAATCAAAATTGAAAGTTTTTGCTTACACGGATCATCCTGACGAAGCAAAAAAAAGTAAAAATGCGAGAAATACAAGAAACGAATGTCTAAACCTTTCTTGGCCCATTAAGAGAAAATGTCAGGGAGATGATTTTACATATAGAGCCTTCTAATTTTAGCTCCTATAGGCTCTAAACTGACCCTAACCTTAACGTTAATTTAAATTCATGATGGACCTGACTTTAAGCATCCCCTATAACAGGTTCATCAGATTGTACATCAGTCATTTCTTCGTCTTGTTGAATGTTTATTTCTGGTAACCCTTCATTACTCATACTTGAGTAGTCTATAGGTTTAGATATTTCAGATATTTCTTGAATGAAACTTTGTCTAGGTTCATAGTCATACTGATTTACCGTAGGTATTGGTATTTCTCCAGTTTTCATTTCTTTATAATCATCCCAGTGATCATTATATATGGTATCTACATAATCGGGGCTATATTGATTTGAGTATACAACTGGTGATTGATATGGACTTGGTAAGAGAAGTGCAGTAAATCATATAATTAGGGTTTACATAGGTCCTGACCCCCCTCCCCCCTAGTGATAGGACTATTGACCAATCAAATTTAAAAAAACTCAAAAATGTCTTTGACCTGAAAATAAGCTACCCCACAATTGACAAAAGTCGCTACATAGTAAAGTCTAAATTTTACTAAACAACAACTATCTGCGATTAACTAAAAATCGATTTTCTTCAATATGATTGGCTATTTATACTATATATATATATATGACGTGATATTTGGGGACCCCCACCTCCTAAAAAATTACGTGATTTTCTGCACTTCCCTAAGTCTAACATAGAGATATTACTATCACTTTGTCCAGTTCTTGTTTTTACTTGAGAGGTACTGGCTTGCTCCTTTTTTTGTTTTTGTGCTTCTTTTAGAAACTTATCATTTAATTTAGTATTTTGTTCATTATATTGTTCTTGGAAGAAGTTATTTTCATTATCACTTTCATTGCCTTCATCTTTTGATAATATTGGTTGGAATTTATTTGTAACATGCTTTACGATATCTTCATCTACTGTTTCTATTTCAAATATAGGTGCTCCTGTTTTTGGATCATTTATCACTTCCTTTTTAATCGATCCTGGGCTTTCTTCTTGTGCTTATTCCATTAGGAAGGTCATATATTTTTAATTAGCTTTACTTCTGATATTTTCGTCTTTGTCTGCTTCAGACATTGCTAACAATTGTTGTGTAATTATTATCTTTTCAGGTTTTGTTTTCTTTTTGAATTCTTCTGTTGAGGTATCAAGCGCTTCTTTGGCTTTTCCTCGATATTTTCTTTCTTGTTCTTCAATTTCATTTTTATAGAAAGTTTTACTTTCTTTATTTTGATCATTCCAATAATTTATAAATTTGTAAACTCTTTGTTTATCTGTTATACTTGGATCATTATATATTTCTTGTGGTACTGTTATAATACTTTTTATGGTATCCACAAATCTTTTAGCTTCTCTAGCTATCATATTATTTACATTATCGAATCTCATTTCGATATCTGTAAGATCTCTTGCTAGATCTTCAATATCTCGCAGAAATTCTTCTGATTGGTTGTTTTCAATTTCTGCTTTTATTTCTTCTGCGTTTCTTTTGATGCTATTCATCCTTCCTCCTAAGGTAGATGTTCTTGGTGATTTAGGTGTTCTTGGAGGCGTTTTATTTACTTTTTCTGTTATTTTGTTATATAATTGGTTAACTCGATATTGTATATGTCCAAGTTTTTTAGTTTGTATTTGTTTAGCTTCTTTATCACATTTCTTATTATGATATTTTTTTTGATTTTCTAATGTAAGTCTTTCTATTGTTTCTGTTAAGTAGGCTACTGATTCTGTAAATCCTACTGGTCCAGTTACTGGTGTTTCTTCACTTATAGTGATATCTTGTAGTGTGAGCATATATTTCATTCCTTTCATTGGATCCCATTTGTCTAGGTCTTTTAATCTTTGTTGTAATGTTTTGTCTAGTTCTCTGTCCGATGTTATCATATCGCTAGTGTAATATCTTAATATTTTTATTTCGTTGACTTGTTCTTTTAAGTCAAATTCTGTTTTTCTTGGTGTTTCGACTACTGCTTTATTAGCATACTTTATTATTGTTTCAAATATCTTTTGTAGTAATTGTCCATACATTATATGTGTATACACATCTTGTCTACTTTCGAATATTGTTGGTTTAATTGTGCGGCTGTCTCTTAATGTGCATTGTTTTGTCACATTATTTAAGTGGAACAACTTAATTTCATTACCATACTTGCAAAGTACTTCTTCATATTCTTCTAGAGTTTTTCCAACTCCTGCTACAAAATAGTGTTGAGTATCGAACCATATTTTTAGTCTATCCGTTAGATTATTGTTGTTTTGATAATCTTTTTTATATCAGAATTCTTTTCGTATACTACTCCGTATCTTATCCAATTTTTGGATAGTTGCACCATAACATTTACTAGACGCTGAGTTTTCTAATAGTATTACTATATCAGTGTTCTTAGTTCTTTTAAGTATTTCCTCAAGGTTTTGTTTAATTTCATCCTTATTTTTGTCTTTGGATGTCCCAATATGTAATATGTAATATTTGGATCCTATATTGTATGCTCTTTGTGTTTTTTCTGAAATACGTTCTGTTTTTCAATTTATTTTGCCATTTGATTGCATAAGTTTATCACTTATAGATAATCCCATTAATGCGTGTATAACTATTTCTAGTTGTGCTAATTTATTACCTTCAATAATTCTAATATCGTTTTGCATATCAGCATTTCCTGTATGCAATGCTATCTATTTAGTCATCATAACATTTTCTTTTTGATATGGTTCTTTATATTGTAGAAATGTTTGAATAAAGTTACTACCAGTTTGGATTACTGCTTCAACAATTTCATGCCAGGTCCTATTACATGTGAGGCCTATTTGTTTCTTTCATTGTTTATTCTTCATGCATTGTTCATAGAATATGCGTAGTGCCTCATTATTAATATGAGCCTGACTGAAATATTTATATGGTTCCTGTTTTGGTTCAGTAAATTTATAGTTTTGGTTGACTTCTTTTTGTTTGTGATTCAAACAGGAAGTATTTTGATTCTTTTTTTAGAGAAGGTTCTTTAAAGTATTTGGCCAGTGTGGGGTCGAGGGTAAATATTTTGAGACATCCTGTCGTTTATTCAAAATATTGCCCTTTTCCTTGTGTATTGTGATAAATTCTTAACGTGGTCGTTACGTGTAGAGTATTTATTAACGTTGGGTGCCTTTTCCTCTTGTTTGCTTTGATAACCATATTGAGGCTTAAAGGCAGATCGGTGAGAAATGTGCTCATTCAGTTCATGGATTCCTTCATAACTGGAAAGGTTATAATGCCCTTCAGTTCTATAGAATGAGTTGCCATAACCGTTTGCTCGACTATTTAAGGTTCTTTGATTTAATACAGGTTTTTTGTTTATTTTAATGATTTGGTTTTTGAAATCTTTGGTGATACTGAGTTCTGATTGTATTTTATTGCTGAGGAGAATATATTTTGATTGGGTCTTTAATACGTCCATTTTTACATTTGGTATAAAATATTCATTAATTTTGAGATTTACTAGCATTTTGCCTAGTATTTGTATGTTGCTTCCAACTACTTCTGCGGTTGCTGGTTTTTCTATTATATTTTGCATTCCTAGTGCTTGTGCATGGTTTATGCCCATTATTGTATTAGTGCTCCTTCATCTAGTTTAAATTCCATTGGTATGTTATTTACTAATGCTAAAAGTAAAAGCTCTTTGCTCCTTTAGGTTTTCTTTTATTGAAACGTGTATGAGGTGGAAAATATAATTTTGAATATTCATTGGCAGAGTATAGATTATTTTGAAGAGTAGGTCCTTTATTTAATAATTTGTTATATTGGTATGATTCCTTATATTTGTCAATATTACATATATATTTGTGCTTAGAATATTTATGATAGTTATACTCTGTGCTACAACCAGTGTAGTTTTGAGAGAGTAAGTCCTGAGTAGCACGCAGGCTCTCTTCTAAAAATATTGAGCTTCTTCATCTTAACTATGTTCTGGAATTGTTTCAAGATTAGATGCTTCTTTTTTATGGTAGTCATTTGTGCTTGCAAGGTACGCTTGTTTAGCTTTAAAATATTCCTGATATCCTTGGTATTCGTCGAAGTCTTTATTATTGATTGCTTTAGCATTATAGATTTGTCTATTTTTTCTTGGGATGCTTCTGTAGGTATGGTTTTTATAGTTTTTGTTATTTGATTGTTGAGTTCGACCTTGCCATCCTCTTTGTTTTTGAGCGTAATGGATCATAGGATCTTCTACTTCATATTCTTTTCTATGAGCGTAGCAATCTTCTGTATTGTGAAAGTTTGTTCTACAATTTACACAATATTTAGTTGAGCTTCTTCTAGGATATCTTCCTTCTCCGAATGTGGTTTGTTCTTGCTGTTTATTGGCTTCTTTGATAGCTTGTTTCTTTTCTTTTTCAAACTTCTTAGCTTTTGCTACCATCATTCTTGCAAATACATCTCCTTTTTCTTCTTTAGTATATTCCTTGGTTGTAGTTTCAGGTCTTTTTTTCTTGGTCTGCCTGGTTTGTTTTGGGTAAATGTCTTAGTAAATTTTTGTTTAGATTCTTCTTCCTTAGTCTTAGGTTTCCATATTTTTTTTCCTTTCCTCACTTGTAGAATTGGTTGAATCCTTTGAATTTTTCTTTGTCTGGGCAATCTTTCATATAATGGCCTTTCTTTCTGCATGAAAAGCATTTTCCGTCATGAATGTTGAATACAACATATTCTCTAGATTTTCCTTTAGTTTTCTTGTCAGAGCATCGGGAAATTTTATATATAGATATTAATCGATATATAACAGTTAATCGTTTTATATCGATTAAAAAATAACAATATATATTGATTAACCAGTTAAAAATCGATATATATCTAAATCAATATATATCATTTTCTATATTAAATCATTATATATCTACAAATCGATTATAATCAGAATTATTTAAAACAATATATAA
>QKWP01002070.1:0-16133 GCA_003550325.1 Gigaspora rosea | reverse complement strand
TTTTTTTTTTTTTTTTTTTTATTTGGTAATCTGGGTTAAAATTTTCATGACGCGGTCAAAACAATATGCAATTGTTAAAGATCTGCTAATCGTCATATATCGTTTTAAATAATTATGATTATAATCGATTTATAGATATATATCGTTTCAAAATAATTATGATTATAATCGATTTATAGATATATATTGATTTAATATAAAAAAATGATATATATCGATTATAGATATATATCGATTTTTATCCAATTAATCGATATATAACAATATTATAATATATATCGATTATAGATATATATCGATTTTTATCCAATTAATTAATATATAACGATATTTTAATTGATATATAACGATATTATATAATTGATATAAAACGATTAAGTGCTATATATCGATCAATATCTATGTATAAAATTTTTTGATGATATCCATATACCCTACCTGCACTTGACCTTTTGGATAAGAAAACTAGCCTCTTTCTCTTAAAATACTTTCAAGATTTATTCTATAATCGTGGAAAGAGTGGTCCAAAGTTAAAAAAAAAAAGACAAAAACCTAAAGTTTACCACCTTGCTACTTTAAGAGAAGACGTGGATTTACGACACTTACTAACTGCTTATAGTTTGTTGTACTTGCCCCAACCAAACTTGTGCGATCGTTGTAAGCATCCATTTAGCAAAGAAGATGAAATGGTTTTTATTTGTGGCCATGGATACCATTTGACATGTTATAATAGAAAGTGTAATTATTGCGAAGAATTCTATAAAAAAGGGATTTTTAAAAATATTAAAAAGTTTTTGGAACGACTTGAAGGTAAAGATAAACTTACGCCGAAGGATTTTGATGATGATGAAAATGCCGAAAGAGAAAAGGAGAAAGAAACACAGAAGAAATAGAAGGGATTTCTGACATTTCGTCTAAATTAGAGGCAAAAATTGGCCAAATAATTTTTTGGTAAATGTAAACTGTTGTAGCCCAGATGACAATCCTGCCCAGTTGTCAATTGGGCTAGCCCAGATTGCAATTTCAATCTGGGCTGCCATTTTTGTCCCAGATGAAATTGCAGATCTTATATTAAAATCCATTAATATTATATATATATTCACAAATAAATTGACCAATCAAAATATGCACTTATGTTACACAAAGACCCAGTGCATTGGGTTTGCAAAAATAATTTTGGTTACATGCCGCTAATGTTGTGTAATATCACACAAATCCAATTTTGGTAACCTAACACTGGGTCGGCTGGCATTAAGCTTAATACTGGTAGGCACTATCATAATAATGCCCCCGGCAGGTTTAACACTAAATGATTTAGGTAGTGTTCCGCATGATTTGGACCAGGCGGGTATTTTTAAAGATCCGGACCCGGTCCAAACGTCAATTCGGATCTAAAATTAGGGCCCGAACTCGCATTCACTTAGATCCGGGTCCGATCTAGATTCGTGAAATTTCAATATTTATAGCTGCTAGCCCTAGTGTCCTCCTAAAAAAAAAAACAAAAAAAAAATTCGTTAACCCGTGACAAAGTACACTAAGACACAGGAAGGTCATTTATAAAGCAATGCTGTATAAAATATATTTATTTGATTTTAATTTATATTAATTTGTAATTCACTTTTACTAAAGCGCATCTATGGTGTTTTACACCTATTGTGTTTTACACCTATAGTATTTTACACCTATGCATATATTATTTCAAAAACTAATTGATTAATTAGAACACGATCTGTATTATCAATTTATTGCAAGATCGTTTTATACTATTAAAATACCATAATTCTATCGTCATAATTACACAATTTCATGAATACAAGTAAATCAAGATATCGCATAACGAATATAATCTAGCTAAATCCTACCCTAACCTCTAACTCTTAACACTAACCTTACCCTAACCCTAAGCTAAAGAATCGAAACATGACCTTTAATGAAAAAAAAACCATATTGTTTTGTCATTCCAAATCCTCCATTTTACGCCAATGTTTTTCATCAAAACTTTCAAAACTAGTCACGTCAAAGAAAACCACCTTTAATCGCCAAAAAGATAGCACCGAAAGCCAGAAATGGCTTCATTAGCGAAATGCAATTAACGATGGGTCCGGCGACACCAGTGAAACAGCATTAATCCAATGAAAAATAATGCTATCAAGAACGACGAACGACAACATCTACGAAACAGCAGAAATGCATCAACAAGAAGCGACAACACCAGCTGCGTTGAAATCAGCACATCGACTAATGATGACCTAATGATACGACATATAATGCTAAAAAAAAAGACTAGTTAGTAAAAGGAAGAGAAAGAGAAAGTAACAAGAACAAACCCCCGATACTTATATGCGAATGACTTTACTAGAAAATGCAATTAACGAAGGCTCCAGGAACGTCGACACCAGTGAAACAGTATTAAACGCTAATGAAAAATAACGCTACCAGGAATGACGACAGGTGTTTCAAGAACATTAAGCCCAGTGATATCTTCATTATCATGATTAATAATTCGGCCTAAATAAGAATTTACACCATTAGCAACGATGACACGGCATAAATTCCACCACTACAACGACGACACCAAACAATAGCAAAAGGCGAAAAGGTTAAGACAAATCCTCTACCGGCGACACCAAATAACGACAAGAATCTACCGCCAGAAAGTCAACGCGAAAAGCGCCTACCATTAGCAATACCAAAAAGTTATAAAATCCACCACCATGATAGCAACACCAAATAGCGGCAAAGAATGGAAAAGGTCCAGAACACCAAAAAAATGACGTCTACCTGGATTAAAAAAAGGTTGTTAATTAAACTTATTCGCAGCAAGAATAAAAACAAAAAAAAAATAATTAATACTAAAACTTGAGATAATCACTAAATTCTGAAATCAGCCAATCAGCAATCGTTATTATTCTAATAAGACTGGACCGGGTATTATCCGGGCGGATCTTTGTGTAAGTCCGAACCCGTATCGATTCTGATAAATCAAGGATCCGAACTCGGTCCGTCAACGGACTGGACCGGATCCCGGACTGGACCTGGATCTTTTGCGGAACACTATACATAATTTCTTTAGTGTCCGTCGTGAACTGACTGTTGAAATTTTAAACACCAAAAGCGTGAAAAAGTAACATAATTCTGAGTTATTTGTGTACTTACGTTATTTATAACAATTTACTAGTAAAAATGTACGCCTAGTAAATGTTAGCCAGAATGCAGATTACTTGGATCGGTTTCTACACTATATTTATATAACGACAAAAGAAAAAACTGGTGAAATTTTATAGCAAATGAAGCTGTCCTTCGTGTGTTACCTTATGACGTATATTCCTCTAATATGATTTTATTATATAAAATCTTGTGTAACCATACGTGCATATAGGGATTTTGGTCATGCTTCGACAATTGACATCAGTTATATATGATAATCATGGAATGGTGATTAGTGAAACCATCCTGGATGATATTAATAATAATTCGACTTTTAAATATAAATTATAATACTATATTTATGCAGATTAGTATGGTTACAGTTTGATAAAATTTGCATCCATACTATACTGGTCTGGTATGTCGTACCATACTGATATTTGCAATGCCATTTTTTTGCATATTGTTCTAAGATAGACTAAAAAAAAATCATTGTCGTATTTTTTTTTTCAATTATAATATACAGTATAAATATAATAACACTTAGGGTTGGTAAAGTTCCTAGGTTCGAACCTAAGAACCTAGTTTTGGAACCTAGTTTTTAAAAACCAGGTTCTAATTTTGAAGGCTAGGTTTTTAGGTTCGTAAAGCTTTTTTAGGTTCAAATAGGTTTTTAGGTTTTTAGGTTCAAATAGATTTTTAGATTTTTAGGTTCGAATAGGTTTTTAGGTTCATAATAGTTTTAGACCATATACTGAATGTTTCCGAAAATAAGCTACCTTCTAAAATAAGCTACCCCCCAGTTTTGATCCAAACATGTCAAAACGCCTTTGACCCGAAAATAAGCTACCCCTTTGTCGCACCAAAAGATAATTACCAAAATTTTTAGTTCCGAAAATAAGCTACCCCTACGATCGATGAACATTGCTACATAGTAAAGTCTAAATTTTACTAAGTAAATAGATTAAAGTCGCATAAGAAACCTTGTTTAGCAGATCAAAATACGTGTACTCTGAAAATTTCATATAAATCGGAGAACTTTTTATTATTTGGCTTTTAATTTTTACGTTCAACAGTTTTTTTTTGTAAAAAAAAACCGTTGGACGTAAAAATTAAAAGCCAAATAATAAAAAGTTCTCCGATTTATATGAAATTTTCAGAGTACGCGTATTTTGATCTGCTAAACAAGGTTTCTTATGCGACTGACTTTAATCTATTTGCTTAGTAAAATTTAGACTTTACTATGTAGCAACGTTCATTGATCGCTTTATAAGTTATCCTGATTTTTTTCTGCATATTTATTTATTGTTTATAACATATTTATTTATCGTCTACAGCATATTTATTTATTGTCTACAGCATATTTATTTATTTATTTTACTTATTAAAGTTTTGTATTCGAAAATAAGCTACCCCTTTATTGTGCTCTAAATTACTTAAAATAGTAAATAACCTGAAAATAAGCTACCCACGGTTTTTTTGTTAAAAATTGGCAAAAAAAGGTAGCTTTTTTCGGCAACATACGGTATATAGTGTATATGTTTACTATATTTATATACTATTTTTTATATTGTATGTACGTAATTACTCGCATACTTCTACATTGCCCTTGCATATTCATGTAAGTATGTACTGTTAATCTGAACCAGGTTCCGGAACCAGGTTCCAGAACCAGGTTCTAGAACCAGGTTCTAGAACTTAACCTAAACCAAACCAGGTTTGGAACCTAAGTTATAAAAACCAAGTTCTTAGATCTATAAAATAGAACCTAAAGGTTTTAGAACCAAAACTGAACCTAAACCAACCTAACCATCTCTAATAACACTATAACAGAATTATATAAAATATATTTTATATTATCTATATAATTCAGTAGTAATACCAGGTCACCTGGGTGGGTATTTGGTTTTTTTTGTTTTTATCGGTTTATTAATTTTTTTATTTTTTTTTTATCAATTTTTTTCTTGTTTTATCATTATAATTTATTTTTTTTTATTAATTTTTTTTTGCAATTTTTTTATTTTTATTTAATAATTTAATTTTTTTAATTTATTTTAATTTTTTTTATTTAAATTTTTTAATTATCATTTTTATTTAATTAATTATTATATTGTGTAACTGATCATCATAAATATGATCAGGCTTTTTTTTTATTTACTGTTATTTTTTTTTATCTAGATTTGCTTTTCGCGTTTTTTTTATTTTTATTTTATTTTCTTTTTTGCTTCACTAAAAAATCAGTTGCTTTTTTCTTTTTTTTTAGAGAATAGAACCGGGTTCCTGAGATACAGTGCCCGCCGTAAGTATCCGACCCGGTGTAACTTCACGTGCATTGTACATACAACCTTAAAATTTTCTCACGACAAACAATGATGCAAACGCTGATCATTCTTACCATTTGCAGGCAATTTATCCATTTACCAGAGCAATGTTCTCCGCCCAAATTCTGAACCTTTAAAATGCCTCTTCCGCTGCATAAGCGATATGAAATCATTTTTTTGCACTATCATTCCAAAGGTCCGAAGCTTGGGCTTGGTGCTACAGCAAATATTGTAGGCTGTAGTAAGTCTACTGCGCTTTATTGGGTACAAAAAATTTAAATTATGAACAAAAACCTGGTCGAAATCGGATCACCACTCCGCGGCAAGATGCAAAGATCCTTAAGCTTACAAGTGACAAAGAAAATGTAACTGCTGTTGAAATACAACAGGAAATGGAAAAACGGAATGTTAGCATTAGTGTACGCACTATTCAAAAGCGTCTACGTGAAGGTGGGGCAAAATATATGGCGAAACTTTCCAAACCACTTCTCACAGAGAAGCACAAAGAGAAACGGCTAAAATGGGCAAAAGATCATCAGGATTTCGACTGGGACCAGGTAATATTTACAGATGAAAGTACATTCCGTTTGAATCAACCGCATCCAAGAACCTGGCAGTGGTCTGGGCGGCGTAAATTATGGCGGTCCGTGAAGCATCCGTTGAAGCTCAACGTGTGGGGTTGTTTTTCGTCTTCGGGCTTTGGCAAGCTGATTTACTTTCAGCACAACTTGAATGCCAAATATATGGTTAAGATATATGAACAAGGTCTCCTCCCGTCTGCTGAGCTTCTTTTTGGGGCCAATTCGGATAAATGGATTTTGCAAGAAGACAACGACTCGAAGCATTGTGCAACTTTGTCAAAGGATTGGAAGGAAGAAAACAACGTCAAGGTTCTTCCATGGCCATCTGTTTCCCCCGACCAAAATCCTATTGAAAATGTTTGGAGATTGTTAAAAATTAAAATAGCAAGAAAAAAAATTAGAACTCTTGCAGGATTAAAATCGTGTTTGGTAAAAGAGTGGAATGCATTAACCTGTGAACTTGCTACTAAATTAGTCCGTAGTATGGAAAGGCGGGTTGAGGCTTTAATTGAAGCCAATGGGGATTACACAATGTATTAGTAGTCTAAACGAATCATGTATTTTTTAATAAAAAAAAAAATAAAGTTTTATCTTGCCTCTCTTTGTGTTATAGGGGGTCGGATACTTACGGCGGGCACTGTATGTAGTTTTTTTTCATTATTGTTTGTTTATTCTTTCTTGAACTAACACTTTCTTTCTTTGTAGGTTTGTTTCGCTAGAAAATCAGTAGTAGAGTTAGTGGAGTCACTGTAGTGGGTATTGTCGTTTATGGAGTATAGAGATTTGGGCTTTCGTTATTTTGGCACTATTGTCCATGGAGATTTCAGGCCTCGCCGTTTCAGTGTTGTCGTTGGCGATTTTAGGCTTTTTCCATTTTGGTGATGTAGTTTGTGGAGATTTTGTCTTTGGTAACTTTCTTTCTTTGAACTAATAGTTTCTTTCTTGTAGGTTTGTTTCACTAAAAAACTAAGTAGTAGATTTAGTGGAGCTGCTAGAGTGGGTTCGTCATTTACAGAGTATAGAAAATTGGCATTTGGTATTGTTGTTCATGCTTTGTTATTTCAGTGTTGCTTCAGGTTTTCGTCATTTGTGGAAATTTCATTTTGTCTTTGGTAATTTTAGGTTTTCATTCTTGGAATATTTTCGACGTTCTTCTTGATAAGTATTAGTGTTTATTTGTGATTTTTTTTTCTTCAATTAAACATTTCTCTGTTTTTTTTTCTTTTAACATTTTTCTGATCTTGGAGCAATTTCCATATGTCTTTTGGCTTTACTTCGTGAAATGGGATTTTGTGAGATAGGTATAGTGGCTTTTTTCTTTCTTTCTTTTTCTTAGCTTGAACTAATGTTTTTTCTTTTGTGGATTTAGCTTTTGGGACTTTCTAATGTGATTTTGTTATTTGGCATCGTTGTCTTGCAAGTTTTCGTTTAAGATAAGTGGTTTCTTTTATTGTTTATTATTTTATCTTTTTGGGCTTGAATTATTTCTTTTCTTTGCTAGAATAATAGATAATCGCTTTGGTGTCATCGTTGCCTTTACAAGTATAATTTCGCCACCTCAATATTGTTGTTATTCAAGTTTTTGTTGGTGGGTTTCATTGCTTTTAGCATCGTCGTTCTTTGGGTCTTCAGTTTTTTCTTCTTGAGTATAAGTAGAGTGAGCCAGGGTGGAAGTTTGTAATGGTTCTGGCATACAAACCGAGTGTCAAATTTGGATATATATTATGAATCGCAGTGAAAGAATCTTTAGTTATTTTTTTATTTTTTTTTGTGGTACTGTGCAAAAGATACGGGGTTTATTATGTAATTGATCACATTATAATAATTATATATATGTGTATTAATATTAATAAAGTTAAAGTTATTTAATAAAAATTGTATATTTGTTTTTTTTATTGGTTCTGCGGGATCTGACTCTTTTAATAAATTAAAATTAAAATGAAGCAGTAATATTACCATCATTATTACAAAATTTATATGTGATATATACCTGATATATATATGGCATCTATACTATATGTGTCCGACAAATGCCTGATATTCTCATGAACTTTATACATATCGGGTATCCTATAATATATACCGGGTACACAATGCATTACAGAATTTATATATGCGATATATATACGGCATGTGTACGGCATGTGTACTATATGTGTACTATATGTGTCCGACATGTGTCTGATATGCAACATTAGTTGGGTACATATCGGGTATGTATATAAATATATCTTACACATATCGGTGACATATCGTCTACATATACTATACATATTGGGTACCCGATATTATACCGATGTACATCGTTTTGACCCGTAGTATAAGCACATTGCTAGTGGCAACGCATAGATTTATCCTAAATAAAATTTATAATTTTAACCAAAAATTAAAATTAGTTAAATTTAATTTATAAATTTATCTATAAAATTTGATTTTTAAACTATAACAACTCTTTATAGTAATAAGATTTTAAAAAGATATTTGGCATACATATAAAGTTAACATAGCTCTACAAAGTTACTAGTCAAAATTTTTTTTAAACCCTTTTGAATAAAAAGTAAGCTATTTAAAAATTAAAATACTTTATATAATTATTGAGTATAGACTTTTAGTACTATAGCAAGCTAATAGGCTATTAGTTATAAACAGATCATAATTTGTTTATATTAATAGTCTATTGGTTTACTATTATCTAGACTATTTATTTAAAGATATTAAGAATATATATATATATTGTTTTTAAAGTATTTATTTTAAAAACTAGAATTTATTTAGTTTATATAATATAAAATTACACTTGAATAAATATACAACTAGTTATATATAAGTTTTTTATTCAACTTTTATTAACAATCACTTGTATTTATAATTTTTAAAAAATTATTTTTTAAAAAAAATTTTAATATAAACTAAAGAATACTTTAGAGCAAAACTACAAGATAGTATCTATTATTTATAAATAAAAGTTATAGACTATTTGCTAATAGCTTCAAAGTTCATCACTTATTGTAAAAATGGTACTTGTTATTTAGAAGCAAAGCTTATAAACTACCTGCTAACAAGTTTAGAGTTTATAACTTACCAACAAAATTAGTACTTGGGTTGACTTCTAAAGAAAAAATAAGAGAATATTAAAATTTTTTAAAAAAAACTATACAGTCAACTCTCTCTAATCCGAACTGCCGGGACTGCTTTTTTTTACTATGTAAAAATTTGAAAATGTTTAGTTTTCAAAAAGTTATATATGGCTTATCCGAACTTTATAATAAAATTTACATATGTTCTAGAAGATTTTGTTCAGTTTAGAGAGAGTTTAATAGTGTTCGGTTTAGAGAGGTTCGGATTAAAGAGAGGCAACTGTACTTTTTAAAGAACTACAAGTAGAAATATATAGTATTAATAGTTCTTTCAAAATTTTAACAAAGTGGACTTTTTAGTATATTATCTTTAAAAAATTAGCAGTATTTATTTTATCCAAATTGAAAAGGTATTTATCATATTGAAATTAAAATTATAAGTAAAAACAAAGAATAATATAAGGTGTTTTTAGTGTTTTTAATACATATATATTAGAATATATTTCTTTTTTTTTACTTTTTTTATTTTGTCTTTTTTATCTTTGGTTTGTTGCTTAAATTAAATAGCTTTTTTCTATTTTTTTTACTTTTTTCTTTGTTTTTTGCTTACCCCTTTACTTATACTACTTTGGTAGATTTTGGTTAGATTTATTTTGCAAATAAACTGTTTTGGTAGAATCTAGATAAAAAAATGTTTAAAAAAAAAATATAGTTATGACAAGCTATAGATTTCAGCCAGTAAGCTATCATTAGTGTTCCGACCCGGGTCAAACGGGTCAGAATTAGGGATGATAAAAAAAATTTTTTTTTTAAATGTTTATTATACCAGGAATGGAGTGATATGTAAATATCACAAAGTGTATGGTTATACGGCAATTTAATGTCGTTACTCCACAAAATCTTGGGTAATTTATTGAACACAATAGGGATATGACTGCAGATTTTCTCTTTTATATACATACGTATGTACATGCCTTGCTGTCACTTTACTGTATTATTAGCTTATTGAAAAATTTTATATGCGCTAACTTGTATTAGTTGATCAACTAAAAATTGTCGATTTGTAATTATTAAATTAATTTATACAGTAGTAGAATATTCAAAGAAGTCATGCACAGGAAAATAAGTAATCTCCGTAGGCTATTAGTAATAACTTCATATCCTTTTTTTTAAATTTAATTTTGATCTTTGATTAAACTGGTTTTGCGCGATGATGTCACGCAGCTATCTAGCAGTTTTAAATTTTTTTTTTAAACAAAAAGACTTATATAAATTCGAATTTATTAATATTACTATATCATTACACAACTTTATCATTCTTTTCAATTAGGGAGACAATCGAATTCTATGAATTCTATAAATTCTGCATATTAAAAACAATGATAATATGCAGAATTCATAGTATTCACAGAATTCAATTGTCTTCCTAATTTAAAAGTGCGATTAACTTTAAGAAATTTTATGATTGTCCATATAACCCATTGACCCAGATCACGACCCGGGTCAAGTATCTGACCCGTCGGGTCACTATTATCTAACCCGGGTCAGAACACTAGCTATCATAAAAAGTTAGCTTTAACTATTATAAATAGCGAGACAAAATCTATTCTAGTAGATTACAGTTAGATATCTATAATAACTAGGGATGGCAAAGTCCTTAAGTCCAGGACTTTAGGACCTGGTTTTGGGACCTGGTCTTTAAAGACTTGGTCCCAATTTTAGGACCTAGATCCATAGGTTCACAATAGGTCCTAATATAAAATATATTAAAACTTAAAAATATTAATAATAAAATAGTAAACAAAGAGTTTTAATTGGTTAGAAAGTATTAGAACTAAGTCCAAGAACTTAATCCTATTGGTCGAGTATAAGTTCTAGGACTTATTATATGAGGACCTGGTTCTTAGGTCTGTGTGATAGGACTTACAGGTCCTAGGACCAAGACCGGACCTGGACTGACTTTACCATCCCTAATAATAACTGGCTAAATTGTATTTTAATTTTTAGATTTGTCGATAAACCAAAAATAGTAATAGCATTTGTATATGTAACTATCTTTATATAAGAGCATGCTATTTATCATGTGATTTTTATCATGGATACATGATTAGAAATAGTAATTATATCTATATATTATATTAATCAATTAGAATTAGATAAAGTAATCACACCAGTGTTAATTTTTCAATTAAAATTTACTGTGCGGATACCGCACAATTCATAAACTTTTCTGTGCGGCAAATACTGAAAATATGTTGCAACTGTGCGCGCACTACTTATAAAATGACAATTATTTCTGTGTGGCATCCGCACATCTACTGAAAAAAGATGTGCACAAATTTTTGTTTTTGTGCGCTGCGCACAGTGCGCACAGTGAAAAATAATCACTGAATCACACCATATATAGATAGTAGTGTTTACTAAGTAAAAAAATATCACGACACGGCTCTAATAAAATATAGCATAACTACTAGATTATTATTAAAAAAAAACTTGCTATGTATACACTTTTGATATTTAATTTAATTGATGATCCGCCAGTCAACAGATGCATGATCATAGTGTAACGTGACACAAATTACTATGTAAATCACTTATAGACGAAATGTCACGATCACCCAAGGAAAAATATTTTTTTACTAAGTTAATGAGTCATATTGACTAATTGAAAGTTGTAGAGCTCGTCGAGGCGCATCTAACGGTGGTTAGATCATCAAAATCGGTCCAGTATATGCGGAGATATCATCGAAAAACGATTGGACGACTATATAAAATTCTATGTAAACAAACATTTGTTTACATAGTCGCCCAATCGTTTTTTGATGATAACTCAGCATCTACTGGGCCAATTTTGATGATCTCACCACCTTTAGATTCGTCATAATGAGCTCTACAACTTTCAATTAATCGGCATAATTCATTAACTTAGTAAAAAAATATTTTTCCTTGGGTGATCGTGGCATTTCTACTATAATAATCTATATTATAGGTAGAAATGCCACGATCACCTAAGGAAAAATATTTTTTTTACTAAGTTAATGAATTATGCCGATTAATTGAAAGTTGTAGAGCTCATTATGACGAATCTAAAGGTGGTGAGATCATCAAAATTGGCCCAGTAGATGCTGAGTTATCATCAAAAAACGATTGGATGACTATGTAAAATTTTATGTAAACAAATGTTTGTTTACATAGAATTTTATATAGTCGTCCAATCGTTTTTCGACGATATCTCCGCATCTACTAGACCGATTTTGATGATCTAACCACCGTTAGATGCGCCTCGACGAGCTCTACAACTTTCAATTAGTCGACATGACCCATTAACTTAGTAAAAAATATTTTTCCTTGGGTAATCGTAGCATTTCGTCTATAAGTGATTTATATAGTAATTTGCATCACGTTATACTATGATCATGCATCTGTTGACTGGCGGATCATCAATTAAATAGTTTATCTTAAGGGAAGAGTGAACATAGAAAATAAAAATATGCTACAAATAAAACTTTTTACGGTTGTTATTAATTTAGCCAAAAATTTTATAATATGTAGTACAAAATACTCTTTTTATAATAATAAAATTTTAATAAATATAGTATTTGAAAATTATACTTCAATATATCGTAAAGTTTTCTGTAGTTGGTTCAAATTTTTGTAGTTACACAAAATGATTAATTCTAATTGGTTGAATCTATATTGTTTATAATTATGATTGGTTGATTACCTGATTTCATATGATTACAACATGATCACTATTAAAAATGATCTATGTTCACTCTATCCTTAAACCTTAAGGTTTTATACTAGCTATAGTATAGAATACTTAAAAACAACAATAAAATAGCTAATTTTTAAAAGCTAATAACTTATAATACAAAAAAGATACAAAAAAAAAGAAACTACTATTTTAAAGCTAAAATAATTTACTACAAAAAATAGCAGCCTTAAATTTTTTAAAAATTATTTGTTAACAAGTTATTAGAGTAAAAATTTTGTATTTTTATATAATAATTCAAAATTAAATATATAAAACAAAATTTTTTTTATTAGATATAAAGAATAGGTGTTTATAATTGCAAACCAATAATTTAAAATAGATTTTAGAAAATCTATTTGTTGCCAGTAGTAACAGTCACTAGCATCAGTGAATTATATATACGTAAGATATTACGGCCCGTAATATTACGAAAATCTTACGATTGCTACGGTTTATTACGTAATATATTACATTATATTACGGTAATATTACAGTTATTATTTCGAAATATTTCGAAATATATTGCGAAATATTGCGAAATAGACCAAATAAAAAATGCAAATTACCTCCCCTACAGGGGTTGCGTACTCATGCAGATCAATAAACTAATGCGCGCAGGAGGTAATATTTTGATATTTTCGCATTGTTTTACAATATTTTGCAAATTTTCAAAAATTTCAAAATTTTTTAAAAAATAAATAAATGATATACATATAATCATGCTTTTTTTACATTGTTTCGCAATATTTTGCATAGTTTCGCAATTTAATATAAAATTTTTATTTTATTTATTTATTATTATTATACATTATATTTACATTTATTAATGGAAAAATCTAGAAAGTGCACCTGTGTATTTTGTGCCCCTAATGTACTAATAATTAATTTCGCATAAAGTTAGGATTAGGGTTAGAGTTAGAGTTGGGTTAAAATCAAAATTAGTACAAAATCGCAAGATGATCATTTTTTGTTAGAAGCGCAACAGGGGCTACCCTAGTAAAATTTTGAGATATCAAAATAGAGAGCACAAAGTGCACGGGGTACTGACTAGTCCTGTCCTTATTAAATATACATTTCTTTATTATATATTGCATATTATTTTTACATTATTACAAATATTTTAAACTAATTTCGCAATTCGTCGCATCTAATTCTATTACTATATACAAAAAGCTAGCTCTACACACTTATTTTCGCTCACTCCATAGTTAGCTATTATCTTCGCTTCTTTGTTTTCTATTATCGTTCTTGAAAGTGTCAGAAGTTGTAGTTTGTATGCGCAAGGTTTCGAGAAGTTGTTTGATTATCTTGCAAAGTGCTGAAATAAAATAAATTAATAAAAAAAATTTTAAAAATAAACAAAAAACAAAAAACACGAAACGAAAAAATAAATGAAGCGAAACCTTGCAAGAACTTGCAAGAACTTGCAAAAACTTGCAAAAACATGCGCCCATTTCTCTAAAAAAGTATTCTTGAAAATTTAGAAATTGCTGGAGGTGTGTTTTTGAAAGTTTCAGAAGTCGTAGTTGGCATTTGAAAAGGTTTGTTTTTCTCACAAAGTGCCGAAATTAAATAAACTAATAAAAAAATTTTAAAAATAAACCAAAAAAACAAAAACAAAAAACACGAAACGAAAAAATAAATGCGAAAACTTGCGAAAACTTGCGCACATTTCTCTAAAGAAGTGTTCTTGAAAATTTAGAAATTGCTAGAAGTATGTTCTTGAAAGTGTCAGAAGTCTTAGTTGGCATGTGCAATGTTTCAAAATGTTGTTTGTTTTTCTCGCAAAGTGCCAAAATAAAAAATAAATTAATAAAAAAAATTTTAAAAATAAACCAAAAAAAACAAAACAAAAAACACGAACGAAAAAATAAATAAAGCGAAACATCATTTCTCTGAAGTAAGAGTTCGTGTTCTTGCAAATTCAGAAATTGCAAAAGAAGTCATGAAGTGCCGAAAAAATCACGAAGTGCCAAAAAATCTGTGTTGGTTTTCTTTTAAAGCGCCAGGAAGTAAGGGTTCTTTTCTCGCAAAGTGTCAGAATAAATAAATTAATAAAACAAATTAAAAACAAAAAACAAAATAGAAAAAACAAATTATGTCAAATGAAAAAATAAATAAAGTCCTTTATTTCTTTAAAGAAGCATTCTTGGAAATTTAGAAATTGCCGGAGACGTTCTTGCATAGTGTCAGAAGTTTGGGTTGGCTTGCGCATGGTTTTGAAACATTGTTTGTTTTTTTGAAAAGGTATTCTTGTAAAGTGCCGAAATAAAAATAAAATTAAAAAAAATTAAATAAATAAATAAATAAATAAAAAAAAATGAAAAAACAAATGAAAACAAAAAAAACGAAACGAACGAAACAAAAATAAAAAAATGAAAACAAAACAAAAAAGCGAAAAAAAAACCAAAATAGAAGATCTAATTTATAAACAAAAGATCTAATCTGATCTAGTAGTACAGAATTTGAATATCATTGAACTCATTTCAAAAAATCAGTCATTATAAATTAATAAATATTACAAAAAAACAATTAAAATAATTTTTATTTATTTAATTCGTGATTCGCCTATAGATAATAGAAATCATATATGTAATATATAGTAAAAAGTAGGGATAAGTAATGATAAGTTTTTTAGTAAATATTGGAATCTGGCTGTTTCTCCTTCTAAAAGTTTTTTTCTATCAAGTAAACTTTTAATATGCATTTAATAAAAGTTGTAGAGCTAATTTTTCTGATTCCAATAGTAGTAAAATCATTAAAATTGATGCAATATAGCATAAGATATAAGCATTTTAATCTTTGCAACTATATGTTTTTTCTTTGTTTATTTAAAGGAAAAAACATATAGTTGTGAAGATTAAAATGCTCATTTCTCATGATATACTAGGTCAATTTTAATGGTTTTATTACTATTAGAATCAGAAAAATTAGCTCTACAATGTTTATTAGATAAACATCAAAGGTTTAATTGACAGAAAAAAACTTTTAGAAGAAGGAACAGCCAGATTCCCATATTTAGTAAATTAATATAGTAATTTGCCCCAAAATTTATTATGTAGATCCTACTAATTATAGGCGAATCACGAATTAATTTATTTTGATTTATTTCGCATTTGCGAAATTTACTAAATTTATATAACAAAATAACAAATTATAACAAGAAAAAACTCTACGCCAAAAATTTAAAGAAAGAATTATATTTTTATTATAAAATTTTAAATGTTATATATAAAAAAAGCTAAAAAAA